>CM076680.1:163099755-163344755 GCA_038501925.1 Xenopus petersii | reverse complement strand
TGTCTGTCTGTCTGTCTGTCTGTCTGTCTATCATCTATCTATCTATCTATCTATCTATCTATCTATCTATCTATCTATCTATCTATCTATCTATATATCTATCTAAATGGTGGAGCAGACATAGAACAGTGGCAACGGAGTCTGAGCCTAAATGTCATGTGGAGTAAGATTTGGATAAAATCCCTATTTGCTCTTTTAGATATACCTGAAACCACTGCTGCAATTATGGTGAGATTTGGCTGTCTTAAGTGATGGATACAACACTGTTTTCCATTAACCTTGTGATGGGCTAAGAAGGGGTCTAAACAAAGTTTTTAAACACAGAAAGTCAGACAATTTCTGTTCTAAATAGTTCTGTTATTATCTAACTGTAGAACCTTCTTATATTAGGAAGATTTGTCAGACTTCTGCTTGTTCATCAAAAACACGTGACTTGGGATATGATTTAGTTGCTGTTGCTCTTACAAGACATCCCATGAACACGCTGCATATTCTTTGGTAACGTAGGGTTGCTTCTCCTGGTGGAGCACCGGGCATTCTGACTGACTAGCAGGCTGACTGGGGTGTCAGTTGATGTGCTTAGGTTACACAATGGTGGCAAAATAGCAGAAGCTAATTGTTCATTATGTTGGAGCAGACCACATGAAGGGTAGTAGTTGAACATTTCTAAGGCGAGGTTGGCTGTTGGTCCGATCCACTTGCTGAGGAGCATCATTACTTGATATTGAAATGCAAAAATGGTCAGAATAAGACCACTAGGGATGCACCGAATCCACTTTTTTGGATTCGGCCAAACCCCCGAATCCTTCACGAAGGATTCGGTCGAATATCGAACCGAATCCGAACCCTAATTTGCATATTGAAATTAGGGGTGGGAAGGGGAAAACATTTTTTACGTCCTTGTTTTCTGACAAAAAGTTATGCAATTCCCCTCCCTGCCCCTAATTTGCATATGCAAATTAGGATTCGGTTCGGCCGGGCAGAAGGATTCAGCCGAATCCGAATCCTGCTGAAAAAGGCCGAATCCTGGCCAAATCCCGAACCGAATCCTGGATTCGGTGCATCCCTAAAGACCACACACTAATTATGAAAACTACCTCTTGGAGCACTTGCATAATACCTGAACTGTGAAGTGGCACCTTTGCAGTGACACCCACTGTAACCTGCAGCTTATTTGTCACCTTTGGTTACCCTCCCATTTTGAGTGAAAGCTCCACAGGGCAGGGACCTCCATCATTTAATCTCTTGGACACTAAACTCTTACCCCTATTTGTAATAAAAGGTACTATGTTTGCCCAAGAGCAGTAACCCATTTTTATTTAAACAGATGACCAGTAAATGCTACCTACTGATTGATTTCTATGGGTTACTACTCCTGGTTAAAATTCGTGCCTTTTATTACATAACCCCCTTAATATTTATTGTAACTGTACTTTCTATTTATTTGAAATTATTATTGCAATAACCCCCTGTTTGCTAAATTCACTTATTGTTCTGCTGCACAGTGCTAGACAATAAAAATATACAGGTATGGGATCCAATAACCAGAAACCCATTATCCAGAAAGTTCAGAATTATTGGGAGGCCATCTCTCATAGACTCAATTTTATCCAAATAATCCAAATGTTTAGAGATGATTTCCTTTTTCTCTGTTTTAACAAAACTCTACACAACAAAGATATTATTAAAGGGGAACTCCGGCTTCCAAACCAATATGTGATAAAGAGGCCCACATAACACAGAAACCCCTAATATACCCATCACTGTTACCTGTTTCTTAAACAAGTATGAATAAATGGCATTTTCTATGCTGAAATCCAGCTGTTTAACAGTTCTTCTCTTTCTGCATCATTTGAAATCCTGGCAGGGAAGGAGGGACTAAACACTGATGTTACAACTTGTAACAACTTCTCCACAGCTTACAGACAGCATGCAGGAACTACATAACCCACAATGCATTGCACTGGAATGTTCTGTTCCTTATTGAAATGTATGTGCAGGGAATTGTGGGGTTTGGAGGATGCAGGCTGAGGACATATGGCTGTTGATACAAAGTAACAGTAGTCAGTCAGCTCAGCAAATTAGTCAGAAAGATCAGCAGAAAAGCAGGGGGCTAGGCTTAGGAAACTGTCAGAAACCATTAAAAATCACGAAAAGTCTGCATATTTTTTAACTGATGTATATTGCAAAGTTGCTTGAAATTATGTTTACTTTTCAAAAAGCTTAAGTAATGTTTTTGTGGATTTCCCCTTTAATTCTTATTGGAAGCAAAACCAACCTATTGGGTTTATTTAATATTTAAATATGTTCCATACTTGTACAAACATTAATATGCTCGGCAATTTAGTTCTTGGTTATCCTTTTGCAAAGTAAAAGTAGATCGACTTAACATTAACCAAGCTGCTTTCCATCAATTCATTTTGCTTCTAGAACTTACATTAGGGCAGAATTGGTAAAGCAGATCTGAAATTAACATCAGCTGCCAGATAGCTGCATACTGTCGACCCACGGTTACCATGGGTAGTTCACCATTAAATGTGGTATTTAAAAATGGTATTCTATACAATTATTTACCATTAGCAGTTTTGGCATGTCATCCATTATTAATCAATGCATTCCCTACCAACCATGCAATGTTTGAATGGAAGATAAGATGAATGGGCAATAGAGGAACTATATAAAAACAAGGAATTAAAAAAAAAAAAAGAATAAAAATGTAGCCTTACAGAGTTTAAGTTTTTCATAGTTGCTGGAGTCAGCGACCCCAAACAAAATATAGTGTGGCTCATTTATAAACACTGGTCAAATTTGCACTTCAGCAGTAACCTATGGCAACCAATGAAATTTTTGTTTTTTAAACAGGGTCACACTGGGGTGTGCCCACTGGGCCTGCTAACCCATGGGCCCCAGCACCCTTTCTAGGAACCCCGCTGCCTGCCTGCTCACCCACCATCAGGTCCTCCCCAGTGCCCTTGCACTGTCCTTATTGTTAACTTTTGATGGCAAGATCAGGTCTGGATCAATGGAGAGGCCAGGATTGGGTCTGGATCGTGCAAGGGAGGGCAGCGGTGGAGCAATGGCAGAGGCCAAGATTGGGTCTGGATCGTGCGAGGGAGGGCAGCGGGAAAGCATTGGTTGTAGCCAGGATAGAGTCTGGATCAAAAGAGGGAGGGCATCAGGGGGCGATGGGGGAGGTGAGTATTGGGTCTGGGTCTGCAGGGACTACTGGTGTCCCGTCGGGCCAGTCTGACCCTGTTTCAAACATTGTTCCGACTGCAGTTCTCTAGAAAAAGCCTGTCATTGATTGGTTGCTATGGGTCATTGCCCATGTTCAAATTTGCCCACTATATCAAATAGAATTTTGGAAAGCAAGAATAGGAAATAGAATAACTCAAAAACAAAGTCATTTGAAAAGTTGCCAAGATATCCCAATAACAATTAGTATTCAAAAATGTATTTCTTTTTATTTTTAAAGAACTGGTTAAGTGTTTTTGCGCCATTTATATAAACCTTTGGGTTAAATATTCAATTGTTTGATTTAGTTTTTCTTTTTTTTTTTTTTTTTTAATAAATGACAAGTGAAGTCATCTAATTTCACATACGTCGCCCGCTGCCTGATACGGCTTGTCTGAAAGGGTCACCACAATTATGTAAAACATGAGTGATAACTATAATTAAGGTAGTTGGCTAATACAATGGAAAGCTTTGAACAAGAGAAAAGTTATGTTCGCAGCTGGAGCTATCACTTTCTAAAGTAAGAATTCATGGATGAAATGACATGAAAAAGATGGTTATAAAATTTTAATGGAATGATAAAAGGCAAAAGTCAGCCTCTCAGCTGAATTCTTAAAATCCCTATATATCACAATCAAGCCCTTAACTGTAAAATCAATGTGGAATATAACATGTTGTCACTGTGGCTGTCACTGGAGGGGAGAAGGCAGTTTGACAGCTACACAGGTTAAGGTGCGCGTGATGAAAGGAACAACACGATCCTTTTTGACTTGCAAGTAATTGTTTGTAGAACTAATTATTGATAAGCGAGCGTTGCCTTCGCCTCTCCCTTTCCACGGGAAAGATCTTTCATTCATATTCCAGGAACGCCGCATTCCATCATTAATAAAAGAAGATTGCTTCATTTCTGCAAATTAAATTATCTTTTATGGAAAGCTATTTTGCTCAACTACTTTAGAAGTCTGTACTTGGACTGAAGGGGAAAACGGCAATAAATATTTTTCTGATGATCTGTCTACAGCCGCATGCATTTATTTACTTTTGCCCTCCTGCCCTCAATCTCTCCCAATTTGCCAAACATACTTTTTTAATCTGCCGGGTTTAATATCAGATGGGCTTTAGATGCAGGTTCAGTTTAAATAAGTGAGGGGTAAACACTGTGCTCTTGCACATAATACTGAAAACAACTACAGACTACAGAGTTGACTTTATTGTTGCATATGGGCAAAAGACACAGTTTGACTTTATTTGGTGGTGGTATGGTTCCTTCATATTGTAGCTTGAGGTTTTTCAACCCCAGGGTGTAACTACAGAGTATAGAGTTTTACCTGGTAGGTGCATCTTTACCTGCCACTTCAGTGGGCATCCTATGGTATAACTCCCTTCTCATTAAACACACAATTCATTTCCAGACCCCAAATTTTAAAGCACCTTGCAACCAATATTCAACATAGAGTAATGATCCTCAACCAGGAGCTCCCGAGCAGCATGTTGCTCACCAACCCATTGGATGTTGCTCTCAGTGGCCTCAAAGCAGGTGCTTATTTTTGGATTCCAGGCTTGGAGGCAAATTTTGGTTATATAAAAACAAGGTTTACTGCCAAACAGAGTCTCCTGTAGGCTGCCAGTCGATATAGGGGTAACCATATAGCCAATCACAGCCCTTATTTGACACCCCAGGAACTTTTTCATGTTTGTATTGCTCCCCAATTCTTTTTACATTTGAATGTTACCCATAAAAGGTTGGAGATAGTGATGAGCAAAATTTTTCAAGAGAAAAACCACCAGCACACCCTGGCCTCTCAGAGGGGCAAATTCACTAAGATGCGAAGTTGCACCAGGCGCAACTTCGCCGCACTTCGCCACACTTCGCCACACTACGCCAGGCGTATTTTCGCCAGTGCTCCGCAAATTCACTAAAATCCGAAGTTGCGCACAGGGGTAGCGTTAGTTTGCGAAGTTGCGCTAGCGTTCATTCGCCAAGCGAATTGAAGTTTCGCTAGCGATGGTTCATTTGCATATGGCGCCAAATTCAAATTTCAATGGAGGAACACGTATTAGCACTACAAATGCCTAGAAAACCTTTAAATCAGCAAATAAAAATTTTATTTTGCCCTACACATGTGCCCACTGTCTAGGTAAGTTGCCATGAGTCAGGAAATGTAGGGGGGAAGGAGGAAAGCCCCAAAAATATTTTCGATCTTTTTCAGCCTATCACCCATCATGTAGAAAACACGCCAGCGTTTTTTGGGACTTAGAAAAAAATGTGACTTTTTTTGAAAAAATCCCTATCTACTCTATTGCGCTTCGCCAGGTCTGAGGTGGCGAAGGAAGTCTAGCGTAAAAGGTAGCGTTCAGTACACTGCGCAAGTTAGTGAATTTGCGTAGTTACGCCGCTAGCGAAAATTCGCCTGGCGTAAGGGTGCGAAGTAACACTAGCGAAACTACGCCAGAGTTCGTTAGTGAATTTGCGCAGTAACGAAAAATGCCAAACACTAGCGAATTAACGCTAGCGTTCGGCGCTTCGGCGCTTAGTGAATTTGCACCAGAGAATATTGGTCCGTGCTCAGTAAGAGGGATTGGCACCCTGGATTTTCCAAGGATAAAGAAGAAAGATACAGGCACTGAGGATTCCATGCGTACGGGTCAAGCCCTGCGTGTTTATTGCAAAGTAATGTTTCGGGGGCATGCCCCTTCGCCAGACAAGAAGGGGCGTGCCCCTGAAACATTACTTTGCAATAAACACGCAGGGCTTGGCCAACACGCATGGAGTCCTGAGTGCCCATATCTTTCTTCTTTATCCTGAGCAAAATTTTTGCCAAGTTTAGCCTCAAAAACGTGTCACGCGTCAAAAATTTGTCTCACAATTTGTCGCACATCAAAGAAAAAATTGTTGTTCATAGACCTCAATGCATTTCGGTGAATTTTCGCAGTTTCTCAAATTTTTGGTCAAAGTGAAATGAGTCAGATTAACCCATCAGTAGTTGGGGACCCCTGCTCTAAACTTTCCCGAGAGTCACAATTAAATAAGCCCAATGTATTGTAGAGACACACTGCAGACTAATTCAGGAACTATATATTTATTTCCTGCAATTTTTAATAACTTTTAGTGAATAGTTTTTAAACAAGAATTGTTCATGCCATACGTGATAAATATCCTCTAAAAAAAAAAATCTCAGCTGAGAACATTTTTTTGCAAAATACCATTTTTTATCGAAACATAAACTTTGTGTGTCCTTGTTGTATAAACTTGTTTTACAGTCCATATCTAATAGTCTACTCCCTGTTTTCCCTAGAGCACACAGAAATTGCCTATAAAAATCACCTGAATGATAGCTTGAAAGTTAAACTTTATTTGTAATAAAATAAAGTAAAAAAAAAAAGTTCTAAAATGAGATGGATTTGACATTTGTTGGTTGGGCAATGCAGAACAGCCAGCTTCTAGGGGAAAACCACTTTTAAGATAAAAATAATATGGCATGAGCTTAGAGAGTACTCAATGTTAAGAGCCAGACTTTCAGGAGAAGGAAATTTGATCTGCAACGTTTTGCTTCACCAAAATATTTACAAAACTTCTAAAAAAATTGCAAAATGGTGAAACATTTTTAAAAATGCATTAAAGTCTCTAGGCAACTTTTTTTTGTAGTAAAATATTTTAGAATCTATAGGTGACTTTTTATTCTCACTCCCATTGCATTAAAGCCAATGGGCGTTTTTTTATCAAGCTTTTTGTAAATGTATTGAGGTGCATTTAATTTCTTCCAAGGCACTGTATGTTAAAAAATTCACAAAGATCCCAGAAGCAAGCGCTATAGCACTAAGTGATACAAAACCACAGTCTTAGTACAATTCAATAAATACTTGTGTCTGGATTCTTGTTGCACCAATACACTCCTGCATACTACATCCATAGGCACCCCCTAGCTTAAGTTAATCATAGGGGGCAGCAGGGGGTTATTCCTATGTGCCTCTCATCATAAAGAATACTACTCTTCTGTAAATGATTATACTTTCTCTGTAAAGTGGTGAGCAAATACATTGTACACAGTATCATAGTGTGTGTTGAAGAATGACAAATCCACAAAAAAAAACCACCTGTAGGAAGCCAAGATGTGTGGGTCTAGAAAAACTCTATACACAATAATAAAGGATATCAAAGGTTCCGGTAGTCCGCTCCCTCTGCCGGTTCCCAGAAGAGTCTGTTCTCCCTCAGACTTGTACAGAAATCCAATCCGAAATTATGGAAAGAAACCAGCGCTCATTCAGCACGAGGTATAGACAAACAAAGGGCTAAGAAAATAATTCCCATGTAGTGTAGTATTTTTGCATGAATTTAGTACACCACTTTGTGAGATTAGAGTACTTCTAATAAAGTGCCCTTTTCAGATTATACTATTTGCCGTGTCACTTATTAAAATCCACACAGTGAAGTGAATCTTATGTGAGGGTACTCACGAACGTTTAAATGGAGTTTAGGCGTTTAAAAAGATAGTTTAGCGATCATCTTCCCAATTCTCTCCAGGCTCTGTAGCTTTAAAACAATGTGCTGACATAGTGTAAAATCATCACTTTTTTAATCCCAAAATAACATTAAAATCACACTCACAATGTTGTTATTAACATTTTCGCATAAAAGAAAGTCACCACTTCGCCGTCTGTTGGAATCACCAGGCAGTCAGTACAGATGGTTTAGCCGGTGTCTCGACCGCCTCGTGTATCCCCGTGCGCACGGGGATACACGAGGCGGTCTCACAAAGTGGTGTACTAAATTCATGCAAAAATACTACACTGTATGGGAATTATTTTCTTGCCCCTTTGTTTGTCTATACCTCGTGCTGGATGAGCGCTGGTTTCTTTCCATAATTTCGGATTGGATTTCTCTAGAAAAACTCTACCCGCACATGACCATGAAGAACCTGCACCTGACCATAACATCAAAAGAGGCACATCCAGGTGGAAGTGGGGCACTACAAGGTCACAGGCGATGTGAACGCAGGTTAAAGTTCTGCCTTCACCCGCCCCCCCAGCCACAAACTCTGTGCTGAAGTGGCCAAACCCACCCAACTGCAGACTTCTGGCCTGCCCGCACATCACTACAAGATATACCTTTTTGCACCTGTGAATTCTATCTTGTTCAGCTTTTAAGTGAACACAAATACTTAACTTTGAATACTTTGAGATGTGCTCACAACTAGCAATGGTATTACAGTTATTGATTTGCTTGGGCTCAAGGCCAATGAGACTCAAATTATGAAGAACATTTTTAGGGCCTTTGACACAAAAATTGTGAATTGTATAAATTGCCCATAACATTCTTTTGTTGTGTACAGTGTGTGGCTTCCTAAGAGCTTCATTCTTTTACTTGACAAATAAAAACATTTTGCTCATGTTATTGTTCATTTGGGAGGTTCAAATTACTATAGCCATTGTCAAAGCAAGCAGTGAAATAGCACCTAAAACATTGGGGCGCAGACATTATTATAACACAGAATGTGGCCACAATGACACTGGATTTATGGGGGAAAGCCACATTCTTGGTAAAAACATGGCAAATTGTGTTTAGACTTACACTTACACTTTTATTTATTGTAAATAAATAAGCCCTTGTAGAGATCATTTCTAATCTTGCCATACCCTTCCTTGAAATTTACATTATAGTTTATAGAACACAAGCACACTAATTCACAATGGCCATTTTAATTAGATTTACCTTGTTAGGACTGCAGGGGAGAGAAAGCATACTAAAGGTTGAGAGTACTTGGTTGGAAAAGGACTGAAAACACCTTGAGCTACAATACAACTACATTAAAGAAATACTGTCATGGGAAAGCATCAGTCAATAGTTCTGTTTGAGCAGACTTCTGTATTGAAATCCATTTTTCAAAAGAGCAAACAGATTTTTTTATATTTAATTTTTAAATCTGACATCGGGCTTTTCCTGTTGATAGTTTCCCATGTACCCTCAGTCATGTGGCTTGTGCTCTGATAAACCTCAGTCACTCTTTACTGCAGCACCACAAGTTGGAGTGATATCGCCCCTTCCTTTCCCCCCCAGCAGCCTATCTATGTTCTTTCTAGACAGTTTTCCCTTCAATGCTCCAAAATTAAACAGGCATATTAATTGTCTCCTGGAGAAACTGATTATGATGGCTGAGCTGTGGGAATGGGATAGGGACCTTTGAAAGCTCCACTGAACCAGGGACTAATATGAATGTGGAGCAATCTCTATAAAGATCTGTGTAAATGTGTCTAGTGATGGGCGAATTTGTGGCGTTTTGCTTCGCCGAAAAATTTGGGAATTTGCTCAAAATTCTCGAAACAACAAAAAATTAGCAAAACGGCGCCGGCGTCTCGTTTTTGATGCCGGCGCCCGTTTTTTTTGACGACGGCACCCGTTTTTTATGCCCGCATCCGTTTTTTTCCGACGCCAGCGAAAAATTCTTTTGACGCCGAATTTTCGCGGGCGTTTCGATAATTTATTCGCTGCATTCGCGCCTGGCAATAAATTTGCCCATCACTAAATGTGTCCAGACCATATTAATAAATAATAATTATTGCTATTTAATAAAATAATTGACCTTAAACATGAACTTACTATCTTCTTTGGTAAACATAGTGGTCCAGTTGCTCTTGGTTTCTCCATATGCATTAGATGCGGTGATCCTCAGATCATACGGTGTAAATGGCTGGAGATCATTAATCGGGTAAATTATAGAGGTGCTGGGACCAGAATATAACCTGCATAAAGTAAGAGAACTCAGTCATGTCAGTTAAATAATTAACATTGAACAATTTCTATGATCTACACATGAAGTAGGGAAGGAATTGCTCTGCTTTGCTTACTCTCTAATTTCATTTGTCGGATTCAGAGACCTCATCTGGAGTCGGTAGTTGGGCATGCCAGGAGCATTGTTACGAGCTGGTGTAGACCAGACAACCTGAAGACTGGTCGGAGTGGCAGATGAAAGCCTTGGGGGCAGCACACCATCTGGAGCTGTTGGGAAAATGAAAAAAAAAAAAGAAAATGTGGATGAATTAGAGCAGAGAAAACCATGGTGAACATATGCTGGGTAGGACTGAAAAAAAACTTCTCCTCGGGATCAGCGGCAATTAACATGGACCATTTAATTTAATGTTATCGCCACTGAACTACTTCAGTTCTACATGGTACATGGTATTACCACAAGGCTAACAGGGTTAACATAATGCAAGGCTGTGATCTTACCTATAGCTATCTATTTTATTCTTCATGCCGATAAACCTGGCTGGTATGGTACATTACATTTAAATGTAGCTTTTCAGAGCAAACAAAGCAAACAGCGAATGTATATTGTGCATGATTTCCCTTCTAAATATCTGTTTTCTTCTGCTTCAAAAGCCCCACACAGCTGCTAAATATACAATTGCACGTAATGGCAGAACATGTCTTATCAACAGGGAAAAACAGTGGGAAGACAAAAGTGAAAGCTTTGTTGTGGATTGTTATAAAATATTGTTCGTAAAACATGAAGCTGACACTGATTACGATGGGTTCATGTAAATAAAATTCTGGTCGTAATGCAGAAATTAAATTTCAAGAAAATGTTTAAACAATCTGAACACATTCAGTATCTTCCATAACATACAGTCATTGCTCATGAAATCACTGAGATGTATCGGAACCTATACTAATAGCTCAACTATACTCGTAGCTAAATGATGTCAAACTGCTTCTGCTCACAAAATTCAGATGGGGAATAGAAGGTCCCATACCTGTATTTATTTAAACTGGTTTTATTTATCAGTTTTTTTCTTAGGGGTAGGTTACATAAGGTAAGATGGAGGGTACAGAATTAAAGGTATGAATAAAGAAACAAATTACATCTTTACAGCATTTTAAGTCCTTACATGCCTCCTCACAGTAGTTCTAAGATTTGGTAGAGCTACACAGTCACCCAGTTTAAAGGGATACTGTCATGGGAAAAAACATTTTTTTCAAAATGAATCAGTTAATAGTGCTGCTCCAGCAGAATTCTGCACTGAATTCAATTTCTCAAAAGAGCAAACAGATTTTTTTATATTCAATTTTGAAATCTGACATGGGGCTAGACATATTGCCAATTTCCCAGCTGCCCCAAGTCATGTGACTTGTGCTCTGATAAACTTCAATCACTCTTTACTGCTGTACTGCAAGTTGGAGTGATATCACCCCCTCCCCCCCCAGCAGCCAAACAAAAGAACAATGGGAAGGTAACCAGATAACAGCTCCCTAACACAAGATAACAGCTGCCTGGTAGATCTAAGAACAGCACTCAATAGTAAAAACCCATGTCCCACTGAGACACATTCAGTTACATTGAGAAGGAAAAACAGCAGCCTGCCAAAAAGCATTTCTCTCCTAAAGTGCAGGCACAAGTCACATGACCAGGGACAGCTGGGAAATTGACAATATGTCTAGCCCCATGTCAGATTTCAAAATTGAATATAAAAAGATGTTTGCTATTTTGAGAAATGGATTTCAGTGCAGAATTCTGCTGGAGCAGCACTATTAACTGATTCATTTTGAAAAAAATTTTTTTCCCATGACAGTATCCCTTTAAGAACATGCCTCGGTCAAATCAGCCCCTATTTATATATATATATATATATATATATTTGTCGGGCATCCTCTAGCTAAATAAGTTAGCAGGATAAGTGGCAGGTTGCTATTTATTAGTCTGAACCATCTCTTTTTGGATATCATCCAGGATACTATCAGTGCTTTCCTTGCATAGTAGAGTAGGGATCGCCAGAGATCTCGTTTGGCTTTGGTGGGTGTAGTATTGTCTACTATGCCTAGTATACAGACTTGTGGGGAGAGGATTTTTAGGAATGTGGTTTTATCCTGTATATAGTCTGTGACTTTGTCCAAGAATCTGGCTGCTTTGGAGCATGGCCGTATCATTTGTATAAAAGAGACTCTGAATTCTTTACATTTGGGGCAATGTGCTCTGTCTACCTTTCCCGTTTGAGCCAGTTTCATGGTTAAAAGTTCCATATTTTATATAGTGAACTTATTGCACGAGGCTAAAGTTTCAGCTTGTCAATAGCAGCAATGATCCAGGACTTCAAACTTGTCACAGGGGGTCACCATCTTGGAAAGTGTCTGTGACACTCACATGCTCAGTGGGCTCTGATAGGCTGTTGAGAAGCTAAGCTTAGGGCTCGTCACTAATTATCCAGCAGAAAATGAGCTTCCCCTGTAATATAAGCTGATGCTACAGGTTTGCTGATTATTAAATTCTGATGCTAATTGCACTGGTTTCTGTGCTGCCATGTAGTAATTATCTGTATTAATTACTAATCAGCCTTATATTGTGACATTTCTATTCTATGTGTACTGTATATTGTGAGTGGGTCCCTAAGCTCAGTATGTGACAGCAGCACAGAACATGTGCAGTGAATCAGCAGAAAAGAAGATGGGGAGCTACTGGGGCATCTTTGGAGACACAGATCTTTACTGCTAAAGGGCAGTGGTTGCCTTGGGCTGGTACAGAAGCCCAAAACATAATGTAAAATATTTCTAGCTACAGTACTTCTTTACTTAAGCTTTAGTTCTCCTTTAAGTCAACCAGTAAATGGAATTAGTGATCACTGGCAAATACAAAGCTAAAAACACAACATAACATTGAGTACTTCTAATGAAAATTATCTTTGGATAAAAAAGTCAAACAAGCTAATCTTTCTTATTTATCTTATCCTTCTCATTTCCTCCCAAGCTTCATAGGCAACACAACCTGGTCATAACTGAGAAAGACTAAACTGGGGCGCAGGGTTTTTTGTCTTGGGAAAACCAGCATATAATTATAGTCTGTACAGAGAAATTCTGTAAAGTAGACCTCTTAAACTGGAGCATGGGGCACACATGGACTTGTAGTATGTAAACATATTCTGAGCAGTTTCATGTATTAGGGCTCATTTACATACACAAGTGCAGTCAGCTAAATGCAATTTTGAGTGCAATGCCATGTATTTTCCCACAATGCAGGATTTTCATCCAGAGTAACAGCATCATTGTGTTACAGCAACTGTACATGTGTCTGCTTCTTATTCTATAGGTGCAAGTGTGCTGCACCTATTCTTGTTGGGCATAAAGGGAACCCTTGTGCTACCACATGGTCAGGAGTGGTGTTAGTGTAAGGGTTCTCCTGCATCAATTGATGCAGCAGAACTTGATGCTGAATAGGAAGCAGGAAGGACTGAGTGGCACAGAGTGTAAGGATATGGAAGTGTAACGATATGGAAGTGCAAGGATATGGAAGTGCAAGGATATGGGAGTGCAAGGATATGGGAGTGCAAGGATATGGAAGTGCAAGGATATGGAAGTGCAAGGATATGGAAGTGCAAGGATATGGAAGTGCAAGGATATGGAAGTGCAAGGATATGGAAGTGCAAGGATATGGGAGTGCAACGATATGGAAGTGCAAGGATATGGGAGTGCAAGGATATGGAACTGCAAGGATATGGGAGTGCAAGGATATGGGAGTGCAAGGATATGGAAGTGCAAGGATATGGAAGTGCAAGGATATGGAAGTGCAAGGATATGGAAGTGCAAGGATATGGAAGTGCAAGGATATGGGAGTGCAACGATATGGAAGTGCAAGGATATGGGAGTGCAAGGATAGGGAAGTGCAAGGATATGGAAGTGCAAGGATATGGGAGTGCAAGGATATGGAAGTGCAAGGATATGGTAGTGCAAGGATATGGAACTGCAAGGATATGGGAGTGCAAGGATATGGAAGTGCAAGGATATGGTAGTGCAAGGATATGGGAGTGCAAGGATATGGAAGTGCAAGGATATGGAAGTGCAAGGATATGGTAGTGCAAGGATATGGGAGTGCAACGATATGGAAGTGCAAGGATATGGGAGTGCAAGGATATGGTAGTGCAAGGATATGGGAGTGCAAGGATATGGTAGTGCAAGGATATGGGAGTGCAAGGATATGGAAGTGCAAGGATAGGGAAGTGCAAGGATATGGAAGCAAGACATGCATCTTGACTCAAGTGCCTTTAATGAAAGTTGTTTTACACACAGCTGACTGCAGGGAAATTGCAGGGACCAATATAATTGAGCCAAAAATGTCATTCAACCATGTCATCTGTTAAATAGTAAAATCAGTTCTTGGTTAGGGTCCCCAGGGAGACTAAGGAATTGGAGGAGATGGAACCATGACAGGGGCTAGGAAGGGAGCTGGAAGATGATAACTGGCAAGGGGTTGTGGGAAAAGTAGTGTAGAAGGTGATTGGTTGGAGGCAGTAGGAATTGAGTGAAAGGGATAGAAAAGGAGTCAGTCGCCATTTTACCTTTGCACCCTCCACCCTCCCTCACTTAGTGGGGGTGATGGTAGCAAGGAATGTTCTGAATTAATAGTCACGGCTAACGGCAGAAGTGATTTGGGTCTGGGGCTAGCAGTTGTGGATATCAGCCACTGTTTAAAGAGAAGGGGTTAAATAAATAAGCCTAAGGGTTTACAATATTTTAAGGAACAGGGGATCTCCATAAAAATCAGCCTTCCGTGGCTAATAGGGGGAGATCCAGTTGGTTATATTTGAAAAATGTATAGTTATATGACAGTTACCTAGTGGTTAATACAATTCACTGCAGCCTTTTAACCCCATAAAGATGAGTTAGCTGGTGTGTTTACATTTTAGAAGGATCGATCCAAAAGTGACGCTGCCCATGTCATGATAGCACTAGTGATGGGCGAATTTGTGCAGTTGTGCTTCGCCGAAAAATTTGCGAATTTCGCGTGAAATTCGCGAAACGCCGAAAAATTTGCGAAACGGCGCCGGCGTCTCGTTTTTGATGCCGGCACCCGTTTTTGACGCCGGTGCCCGTTTTTCGGCGAATTTTTTCCGCGAATTTTCGCGGGCGTTTCGCGAATTTATTCACTGACGGCGAATCGCGCAAATTCGCCGCGAATTCACGCCTGGTGAATAAATTCACCCATCACTAGACAGCACTGCTATAAAACATCTTTTATTGTGTTTAACCAACAAAAGGCATTCAGTGCTAGTTACAAAAATTATCAAGCAACCGATAGATATTCATACCACCTACATAGGACCCCTGCTAATATGACAATAGATTCATTCCATTGGATAAGCCACTGCACAGTGCTTCCACAGCCACAAGGGGTTATTCTTTTTAATGACTATGAATATGTTTTTCCTGCTTACATATTATTAACCAATCAATAACAAGATTCAAAAAACCAAGGGTGTTTTATCTAATTTACAGTTTCTTTTAATTTGTATTGATAGAAATTGGAATGTGGAAAAGTGGAATGTAAAGAATAGATTTGCACTTCATGGAGAGTTTAGCGAGTGACCCTCGGTGTAGGTTCCCAGGAGAAAGAAGGAAATGAGCTTCTGACATATATTGTGTCTGAACTCAATGTATTCCATGTTATTTATTTTGTATCTCCAGCGCGTATGAATTATTATCCACATACAATTCCTTTGAGTAACAGCTGAGTCAATTCTATATCTTGCAGACTAGATGCCTACACCATTCTGTTCTATCAATGTAGAATGAAGAACACAATGAGAAATGAGACGCTGCACATTGCAGCCATAACAAGTACACTTGAATGATGCAGATACCATGCAATCTATGAATACACATACAATAAATAGGTTTAAGGATGTGTGCTCATGATAAACTGGGTCATTCTGGTATCTCTTCTTTGAAAGTTTAATACAAGGATCAGAGCTGAAATTGAGTTGTGCCAACTAATAATTCAGACTTTTCACTGGATATTGCTGCAGAGAGCTAGTAAACATTTCTCACCAGATTTTCATCTCTAGTGATCTTGGCTGTATCATTACATGACGACGGGTGGAAAATTGCAAAAGAAATACAATGCTTCAACATTCTGTTACCTACATTCTTCAGAAGCTCCCGTGCAATTACTTTCTTTGTGTTTGGATGGAGTAGTTCTGGTTGCATTGTTAGATCTTTATGTATAATGTTGTGTTTTCCTTTACTTCTATTTATTAATTTGCCTTTTTTCTGATAATATTAGAAGTGCTTATAACAGTAGAACTAATCTTTTTTTTTTACAATGAACAACAATAATATGCATATAGAAGGTCTGTAATTTTGTGGGTACCTAGCTCAGCACTCGGGACTAATACAGTTCTTATAGCCTTTGATATTATGTCTGTCTATGAAATCATCCAAGTCCCTCTTATAGTCATTAACTGAATCAGCATCACAACATCACCCGGCAGTGCATTCCACACCCTCACTGTCCTGACTGTGAAGAACCCCCTACGTTGCTTCAAATGAAAGTTCTTTTATTCTAGTCTAAAGGGGAGGCCTCTGGTACGGTGATCCACTTTATGGGTAAAAAGGTCCCCTGCTATTTGTCTATAATGTCCTCTAATGTACTTGTAAAGTGTAATCATGTCCCCTCACAAGCGACTTTTTTCCAGAGAAAACAACGCCAACCTTAACAGTCTCCCTTCATAATTTAACTCTTCCCTCCCTCTAACCAATTTAGTTGCACTTAGTCTCTGCACTCTCTCCAGCTCATTTATATCCCTCTTAAGGACTGGAGTCCAAAACTGCCCCCATACTCCAGATGAGGCCTCACCAGGGACCTATAAAGAGGCATAATTATGTTTTCATCCCTTGAGTTAATGTGCTTTTTTTATACAAGACTGAACTTTATTTGCTTTAGTGGCCACAGAATGACACTGCCCAGAATTAGACAACTTGTTATCTACAAAGACCCCAACATCCTTCTCATTTAAGGAAACTCCCAACACGCTGCCATTTAGTGTATAACTTGCATTTATATTATTTTTGCCAAAGTGCATAACCTGCATTTATCAACATTGAACCTCATTTTCCAGTTTGCTGCCCAGTTTTCCAACTTAGACAAATCACTGTGCAAAGTGGCAGCATCCTGCATGGAACCTATAGTTCTGCACAATTTAGTATAATCTGCAAAAATAGAAACAGTACTTTCAATGGCCACCTCCAGGTCATTAATAAACAAGTTGAAAAGCAAGGGACCTAGTACAGAGCCCTGCGGTACTCCACTAACAACACTGATCCAATTAGAAAATGTTCCATTTACCACCACTCTTTGTAGTCTATCTTTTAGCCAGTTCTCTATCCAGATACAAATACTATGTTCCAGGCCAACATTCCTTAATTTAACCAGTAACTTTCTGTGTGGCACTGTATCAAATGCTTTAGCAAAGTAAATCACATTCACTGAAATCCTAGAATTGAGGTCCCTACTTACTATTACTAGGTATTAAATCTGTTTTCTAGAATGCTTGGGCCCTGGGGTTTTCCAGAAAAAGGATCTTTCAGTAATTTGGATCTCCATACCTTAAATCTGATAAACAATTTAACCATAGAATAAACGCAATAGAATTTTCTTTTACCTCCAATAAAGATTAATTGTATCTTAGTTGGCATCAAGTACAAGGTACAGTTATTATAACAGAGAAAAAGGGAATCATTTTTAAATTATACTATATCTGTTGTAGGGATGTAGCGAACTGTTCGCCGGCGAACTAGTTCGCGCGAACTTCGACTGTTCGCGTCCGCCGAATGTTCGCGAACGTCGCGCGACGTTCGCCAATTGGTGTTCGCGTTCGATTCGAAGTAAAATTTCGTTCGACCATTCGACCATTCGACCGTTCGATCGCTAAAATCGAACGATTTCCATTCGTTCGAACGATTATAAGCATTCGATTGAATTAAAATCATTCGATCGAATAGCTTCGATCGTTCGATTCGAACGAAAATCGTTCGATCGTACGAATAAAATCCTTCGATCGTTCGATCGAACGATTTTATCGAGCGTTCGAAGTTCGCGAACTGTTCGCGAACTGTTCGCTTTTTTGCCGGTGTTCGCGAACGGCGTTCGCGAACATCAAATCGGCAGTTCGCTACATCACTAATCTGTTGTATATTACTGACAATACAACATTAAGGGGGTGATTTATCATTGTTCGAATTCAATTTTTTGCCACAATTCGATTTTTTTTGCACAAAAACTCACAAATTCGAGTTATATTTTTAAAAACTCAAATGTTTGGTATTTATTATGCACAAAAAACTCAAATGTAAAACGTATGCATCTAAAAGCTTGTGAGTTAATGGGAGTTGTCATAAACAAAATTGGTTCACCCCTGGGTGATTTTTGGTTCTGCATAAGTTGAAGTTTGTTAACTATGGCTGTGGTTTAATCCAAACAGATGGAAGACCAGTGATATTTATTAACAACTTCCGTTTATGGGAATGGTAAATGTATAACTGAACATCGATAAATTTAATTTGTAATATGGTCCAAATTATATATATGTAAGCAATGGGAAAGCAATAATGATAAAATATAGTCATCATTTGAGAAGATTGGGAATTAATAAGAGCACATATGGAAGGGACTTTACAGTGAAGCTGAGGACCACCATGTGAAGTCTGGCACAGGAACAAGCTGATTTGGCCAGATTTACATAGTGGGTGCCCTAGGACCACTGCCATTCGTCGCCCCTGTCCCCTCTCCTTTATTAGTGCAAATTTTCATCATCTGGACTGGAGCAATGGGGATTGGTGCGTGGGAAATTTAAAAAAAATACTGAATCTCCAGTACATCCCCAGTGTTTTTGAACCAATGTGGGTGTGGTTGGGCAGCATGCCGCACCCCTAAAATCCTGCCGCCCTAGTCCCGGGCCTAGGTGGCCTTTCCACAAAGCCGGGCCTGCCAGTGGGAGCTCTGCAGAGACTGTTGCACAAAAGGCATTTGATTGTCCCCCATAGCCGTGCCTTGTTTCCCCTCATATCCTGTATTAATGCATCTGTGCATGAGCCTCAGTGCATTAGCTTTCACTAATAATTTGCCAGGCCTATGTGTACAGGCATTAATGGGGAGATATTTTGGCATATGTGGAAGATGGGGTACTATTAATGTTACCCCTACTTAATTTAAATTTGATTACATGAATACAGAGTTTCATAAACTACTGGGAGAATAAAATACTAGTATTATATTTTAGCCTTTCAAGTCTCGTTGAATATAATGAAAAGGTGTACTGTGGATTGCTCGGCATCAAATTATATATTCGAATGTAAAAATAATTATAGGAACAATCAGCGTAAACCTTTAAATATATACTGAAAAACTAATCAAAGTTGGGATATGTTTTGTATAATAATCAAGAAAGCAATCCTGCCCACAAGAGGCTTTCTATCTTTTCTTCCGTCTCATCAGTGCTTATATCAGGAAAACATTTACATAAAATAGTAGTATTAGGCCTTCATGCAGCAGAAAATCTGAAGCAAAAATGTACAGTATTCATATACAAATACATTCTAGGTTAAGGGTTATTGTTGGGACTACAAAAATAAGCACATTTGGTTTATATCAGGGCTGCAAAATTCTTTCCTGGTAGGTGGACCCTAAAAGGTTAGTTTGGGGTTGAGATTAAGTTGTTGATGTGTGGTGCATAGAAATGTTGGATACATTTGTCTTCCATAAATAGTTCAATAGACTATAATATAAATGTATAAATAGTTCAATAGACTATATTGATTGAAAGACATTTCAATCTCATTTCATTTTCAAGTCATGGTGCGTAAATGACCAAGAGCATAGGCATCCCCCATCTTATGTTTTAGGTAGATTGATGCAGGTATATCAATTCAAAATTCTGGAATCCCTTAGTGCCTCCTTTCAAGTTGTTATGTATCTTCTTGTATAGTCCCACCCACACTCAGGGTACAAACAGCACTGCAAACAATTTTATAAAATATTATATAAATATAAAATAACAACAATAAATTTCTAATACTAGGAGGCTTGCAGTTGTGTTCTGGTGCCTTTTTTATTTTTTACATTTGGGAAATGTCAGAGTTCTTAGGTAAGAATAAGAGATTGACATTTGTGTATATTTGTGGTGAACCTCATACTCTCAATGAGTAGGACCAGAGACTCTATTGCTGAGGCCTACCATAGATCAATGCCTTCATTCAACACACTTGAGCCCCAAGATATAGGTTGTGTCACCTGTATTTCCGAATTTTGCCATGTACCGATTCGCCGCAACCTTCCATGTTTCAACTGCAGCAAACATTTTCAAGGTCAAAAATTTGTCACGTGGATCGTTTCACTTTGAGCAGCAAAAAAAAGACGTGCAGTGAAAAAAGGCGCCTGTGACAAATGCATATGTCATTTTATCCTTCCCCTCTCCTTTCACATCAACCAATGGGATCTGAGTCGTCCCACTGTCTATATAAGGACATATGCCTAAATATATTTACAATTACAATTCAGCAAATTTTAACACTAGTTTGATAACTTTGACACAAAGCAAAACATGCCAGATTTACTCAACACAGTCAACAAGTCTAAAAAGGAAAACTTTGTTATTGGTAGCCCCAAAGCAGAAACAAGGTGCCATGACAAAAACACCCATAAACTGCAATGTAGTTTGGTACAAAAATGTTCTGCAACAAAAATGCTTCTCAAATTTTTCACCACTTAATTTTTTTGTCTGTTTCGCCAATTTTTCAACAAAGCAAAAAAGGACAGATTTGCTCATCACTACAGCTGAATTATATTTCAGTAAAACAGCATTGTATCTCTCATTGAAATGCGTGTAATCGTGTTTCATGTTCTATATCAGTCTGAGATTATTCAACACAAGTGTCTCATCTACACAAAGTTTGGCACTGATTCTAAACGTCATGTTCCTTTTCTGTTTATTCAAAAGATTTCAGCAGAAACTAATAAAAATCGGCTGTAAGATTGAGGCTAAATGAAGCATATTTAACATTTACATCCTGTTGAATGCCTTTGTTTTGAACTTGAGCAACCTGAAAAACTTCCTTCTCTCTATGGCTTCTGACTCTGTCCTCATTTGTTCTCCTGCATATGCTGATTACTATGCAACAATGCCTTCAGCTTGTGGTTCCATTATTTAACTACATGCACAGTCATGGCTGACCCTTTCTGATCAATTGCCAATCCATACAAGTTTGACTGATAAAAGAGCCAATTAGATTTAAGAAAATTAAGGGACATCACCAATGTCAACCACTTATTAACAAAAGCTGAATTCCATGCAGGCCAAAATAAAACACAACTATTTCAATTAAAAAGGCAAGCTATACACACCTTTTGTGATGCTTTGACTATCAAGAGTAAATGTCATTAAAACACTTCAGAATTATATATGAATATATAGAAGATTTAAACCATTCACAGCTTGTGCAATGAGCTGAATATTATGGAGTGATACATGGAACATACTAAGTTCTATAAGTCTATGCCCAAAGTTTTGGTCATACTAGATTTATGTTAAATCTCTTTCTACACTGGCTTAAAGTAAAATTGGTTGAAATGTTTACTGTTCAATAATATCACAGTTTTCAAGGGGAAAACTCACATTTTTTTTTCAAGAAAAGAAAAAACGAGAATTTTTAGAGATTTATTATACCCCAAAGCTGCTAAAATCTGAATCTGAAAATACTCCATCTCAAACCCATCAAAGGCATGTAGAAGTCAATGGCAAATGTCCCTGAAGTTGTTTCTTGACATTGTAAATTGCGCTGGTTGAACTGATAAAGTCAGGGTTTTCATCCGATAAAGTCGAGTTTTTGCAGAAACAATTTGATTTTGAAAGAGTTTTCAGAGCGTCAATTGTACGATTGAAATTGATGCTCAATTTTGTCATAACATTTTTTTGAATTATTGATAAATGAGATAAATTTGTGGATCGGAGTCTGGAAGACTTCTTTTAATAAAAAAAAGGAGATAAACTCGAGTTTTAAAAAAATAACCCCCATAATTTGTAATTCAACCCCATTTTACGATGAAAAAACATGTTGTTCATATGCAAAGAATTTGCTGCAAAGAAGACCCCCAAGGGTGCTTTTTGTGCATACTTCACCTAGTTCACCAGAATTTTTTTATTTGCCATTTTGAATTTGTTTCCAGCTCATTGTTATGATGAAAAGTGGATGAATTGGAATGTTTCTCCTTTATTAGAATAATTTCTCAAACATATTAAAGCTTGCTGACTCATTAATAATTAATTTTGATACGGATCATATCAGAATGGTAAAATGCACAGATTTATTTTTTCAAAGCTGAGTGATAATATATTTCTACTTAACAAGACCTATTCGTGTCAGAATTCCTTGCTTTTCTGCTTGAGCTTCTGTCTAAACGACGATAATATACGCTCAGATCATTAAGTAAAAGAAAGCATGAACTAGAACCTATTTAACTAGTGGTTTATACCATTAAATGATCCCAATGTCGTAAAATATAAAAGTGAAATGTTTATTAATTGTAATAAACAGCAATTCAGTCAGGATAGTTGTCATTTATAACTGGGAAAAGTAAGGCATAAAAAATATAATTTACTGTCAATTATTTTCCCTCTGGAAATTTTCCAAGATGATGCAAAAATAAATTACGGAAGAAGATAGATTTACGCCAAATATCATAAAATTTGTATTTTCTTGTCATACTTTCGTTTAGTGAAGAAAACTATACAAATATGTACCGATAATGGACACATTTTCTATAAAAAAAAGAAAACAGACTAAAAGGTTAAATGTAAAATTGTAGCTCATTGAATGCAAATTATTTGTGTCAGTATTAATCACATATGAACATATATTTTCCAGTAGTGTTGAAATATTGTATTGACATATATTACAGCAGTGTAAAATACTGTATTAAGTAGGAATGCACCTTATCCACTATTTTGGATTCGGCCAAACCCCCGAATCCTTTGTGAAATATTCGGCCGAATACCGAAACGAATCCTAATTTGCATATGCAAATTAGGGGTGTGAAGGGAAAAATATTTTTTACTTCCTTGTTTTGTGACAAAAAGTCATGAGATTTCCCTCCTCGCCCCTAATTTACATATGCAAATTAGGATTTGGATTTGGTTTGGCCAGGCAGAAGGATTGGGCCGAATCCAAATCCTGCTGAAAAAGGCAGAATCCTGGTCAAATCCCAAACCGAATCCTGAATTCGGTGCATCCCTAGTATTAAGTGCCAAATTAATTGCTCCTCTTTTAGCTTGGCCAGGCATATCCATTTTCATTCTGCTCTAGAAGTTTTTTGCCATCATGACTTTTAATATACTCCTATAAAAAAAAACATTCCCTATAAAAATATTAATCCATATTATAAATCTATACTAGTACCATAGCTTATTGCTTGAATGGAAGATTTGGTTCTTTATAAGTCCCAATTGAGCACCAGCCAACCTTGGTAGAATGAAGTCACTGCCTAGATCCAACAAAATGGAGTAGAATAGATAGAGTTTGGAACTACACAGAGGCTGCTTCCTCTCAAAATTTTAAAATACAGATAAAAATAGGTGTGATGGTTCAACTAGATAGTATCATATGCCCATATTCTTTATTTTATATACAGGAAAAATCTACAAAACACAAAGGTATTCATCCTTTCTTTGGCAAAATTACAGTACAATTGTGGTATTGCATTAAAATACTCACCAGCAGGAGGCATTGTTATCAGGATGGGATCACTTATTACGAATCCTTTGCTATTGGAAGCATTTATGTAAATGCTATAGTCAGAATAAGGAACCAGACCACTGAGGAAGACCCATCTGTTGCTTTCTTGACTGCGGTGCAAAATGTTTTGACCATTAAATACAGCAAAAGTCTCACCACTTTCTGAAAAAAAGAAAAAATAAGCAAGGATTTGAGTGTGTGTATAATCAGATACTTGATTATTTTCAATGGGTTGTTGTGGTTAAAGGGGGTAAGGGATTGACCTCCCCAAGAGTGTTTTCTTAAAGTTTCCAATAAAAGCCATTCAGGCAACTGCTTTACCCTTTTAAAACTAAATTTTAGGCAGTATATAGCCATCAAAAGTACAAAACTGTTTCATTAACACAGACCTCAGTATTTTATACATACTGTATAGTATCCCTCAGCATCACTGGATGACATCTAATGAGCAAAATAATGTTGTATCTCTTCATTTTTGTAGTTAAATTTACTATTAGTGCATAACATAATTGTTTCCATTAAATAATATACTCACCCAACTGCTTACTACGCTCCTCTACTGACCTGCTACTCAACTCTTCTCTCACTACCTCCTCACATGCTCGCATTCAAGACTTTGCAAGGGCTGCACCCCTCCTCTGGAACGCTCTCCCACGGTCTGTCCGACTTTCTCCCAACCTTTCTGCTTTCAAGAAATCTCTTAAAACGCGCTTCTTTCGAGAAGCCTACCCTCACTCAGCTTAACTACCAAATGCAACACCACATACAGTATCACATTTCTCACCCACTTAATTCAATCTTGCCCACTCCCGCACCTTGTGTATTACTCCCTTCCCTATAGAGTGTAAGCTCTTTCTGCATAGGGCCTTCCTCACCTTTTGTACCGGTATTGATTGTGATGTATGTAACTCCTAATGTTCTATGTATATAATTCATGAGATTTAGTTGTATAATCACATTTACTTTACAGTGCTACACAATATGTTGGCACTATATAAATACATGTTAATAATAATAATTGAAGTGCTGATAAATATTGAGGTATTAAATAGTCATTAATTGTACACTCTAGAGAGCTTAACATATAGGTGCACATTTACATAGGGTTGAATATCGAGGGTTAATTAACCCTCGATATTCGACCGTCGAAGTAAAATCCTTCGACTTTGAATATCGAAGTCGGATTTACTGCAAATACTTCGATGGAACGATTAAATCTTTCGAATCGAACGATTTGAAGGATTTTAATCCATCTATGGAACGATTTTCCTTCGATCAGAAATTTGTTAGAAAGCCTATCGGGACCTTCCCCATAGGTTAACATTGATGTTCGGTAGGTTTTAGTTGGCGAAATAGGGGGTCGAAGTTTTTTTTAAAGAGACAGTACTTCGACAATCGAATGGTCGAATAGTCGAGCGAATTTTAGTTCGAAACGTTCGAAGTCGTAGTCGATGGTTGAAGTAGCCAATTCGATGGTCGAAGTAGCCAAAAAAAACGTTCGAAATTCAAAGTATTTTTCTTCTATTCCTTCACTCGAGCTAAGTAAATGTGCCCCATAGTCATTTTTATGTTTTGAGTAACAAAATGCTCCAAAAACTGTATGTTTTAGTTTAAGACATGGCTGCTTTTTAAAAGGGAATAATAAAATGCATCCCATGGAGAGAAAAAAATACTTCGTTTATGGATAATCTATTTTGGTTGACATTTTCCTGTTCCCTTAGATTTTCATTAGTTTGAAGATGTGATACATGATTGTTCCTCTTCATAAATGTATCACGGTGAAGAATGCGTCTCTTGAAATGTAGAAGAATGTAAGCAGCCCTCATTTGTAGCATGTTGGTTTGGAATATAAGACGTTCTGAAATCAAAATGGACTTCACTGAGGAGAACTCTTTCAATATGGTTAATCCAAAGATCATTGTGAAAGAATGGCAAAGCTATCAGTGACTGTAATTAATCCCACAGGGACTCCTAACCTTATTAGCTCAAATTCACCAGTGCATAACTCCTGGGGTCCCTGAAATTGAAAACAGCTCACACCATATTTCCACTCCCTTCGTAATTAAAATGTTCTTTATTGAAAACCTTTAAAGGGCATTATACAATGAGAAAAATAGGTCTACTTCACCTTGTCTATATATTCCGTGGGATGGCTTTGGGAAAGACCTCTAGAAGGAGACTTTAATATGTAGAAACGTGTATTACAGGGGAAAAACATGAAGAGGAATTAAACTGGGGTAATATAAAATTGACAAATAAAATGTATTAAAGTGGCATCATTTAAATTAATTTAAATGTATAGTATTGTATTGTAAATATAGTGGAAGTTTGATATAGGATCATACAGAACCAAAAAGGATTCCAGGTAGTTTGATCTTTTTTACATTTATCATATTATTTTCCAAATTATTCCAGTACAAAACATAAATTACTACTACTAACATTTGAAATGATCTTCACTTCACATATTTATATGGAAACTGACATTAGTCAAGATCTGCAGAATGAGCCTTTATGTTCCTGGATGATTCCATGAGTCATTGTATCTGCTCTACCGGTTGTTGTTCTCCAAATAAAATGCTTTTGAATGAAACATGGTCAAGTGTAAATAATAATATGAAATAAATATTGTCTCCAAATGGCATGAGGTTGTCATAACTGAGAAATGAGAAGCTGAATGGCTATTTCATCAAAAAATACAAAGTCAAAGGGGCTCTAATGAAGGATTAGAATGAAAAATACTTAGAATTTCAATGTTTTTTGTGGCTACTTCGACCATCGAATTGGCTACTTTGACCTTCAAATACGACTTTGAATTGAACGTTTCGAACTAAATATCGTTCGACTATTAAACCATTTGAGTCAATGTACTGTCTCTTTAAAAAAACTTTGACTACCTACTTTGCCACCTAAAACCTACCGAGCACCAATGTTAGCATATGGGGACCTTCACCATAAGCTTTCTAAGCTTTTTTTGATCGAAGGAAAATCGTTTTGATCGATGGATTAAAATCCTTCGAATCGTTCGATTAGAAGGATTTAATCGATCGATCGATTTTTAATTCGAACGATTGATTGAAGCATTTGCGGTAAATCCTTTGACTTCGATATTCGAAGTCGAAGGATTTTACTTTGAGGGTCAAATAAAACCCTCGATATTCAAACAATAGTAAATGTGCCCCAAAATTTTCAAAGCACATGTAGGTTTGGAGGGCTATAGCAGAATTAGGATTGAAATTAAAAACAGATGGTGCATGTGAATACTGGTGACTGGCATTGAGAAGGGTGCCTCCCCATAGCAAACCAAATGTTGCCACAGCTGCAGGCCCTAAGATACACCTGTGAAAAATACTATGCGCAATGCAGTATACAGTATCATATATTTTGTTCCCAAATATCTAAAGCTCCAACTTAAACATTCATGGATGAGAGGCTTTTACAATTACATTCATTCTGAAAATTAGAAGCAGGAATAGACCAGGAATACAGTAGCAAGTGCAAGAAACCAGACATTAAGGGGCACATTTACTAAGCTCGAGTGAAGGATTCGAATGAAAAAAACTTTGAATTTCGAAGTATTTTTTTGGGTAATTTGACCATCGAATAAGATACTACGACCTTCGACTTCAACTTCGATTCGAATGATTCTAAGTAAAAATCGTTCGACTATTCGATAGTCGAAGTACTGTCTCTTTAAAAAAAACTTAGCCTAGCCTATGGGGACCTTCCCCATCACTTTTCTAAGCTTTTTTTCACTGAAGAAAAATCCTTTGATCGATGACTTAAAATCGTTCGAATCGTTCGATTTTTATTCGATCGAACGATTTTTATTCGATCGTAGGATTTGCACTAAAATCCTTTGAATATGACATTCGAATTGGAAGGATTTTACTTAGATATTCGACCCTTAGTAAATGTGCCCCTAAAATTACAAACTAGGAAATGCAGACAAATCAAGGGAAACACAAACACTGTTCAAGCTCAGCAGCAACCTTCATACTACGAATGGCCTATTTACAAAGTGTCACAGTTTTTTTCAAGGAAATTTGGTATTCACTTTGGCCAAAATAGTATTAAAACTTGTTCAACTTCTCACATTTGGAAAAAATCCATTTATTCAAGATAGGGTGTGAAGAAATATAACAAGAAAAGATCAGTATTTTACTACAAACCGATAATATGTTCAAAGTTGTTGAAATGTCATTGAAATCATCAGAGTGACTGATATTTCTATTCAATTATGTTATTCCCATGACTATCTAAACTACTCTCTGGAAACTGTTTAAAGTTTTATAAACAGTGGTTAATGAGTAGTCACTAGTATTAGGGCATTTTACAAGTAGACACCAAAGCTCAAGTTTAAAGGGTTTTTTTATCAATGTCCAAATTTATCTCAATATTTTCTTCTACAAACGCCAATCAAATCCACTCAGGTTTTTTACGCTTATTTATTATTACATTTTCCCAAAAATTTGCTTTGCGGGTAAAAATCTGATTTTCACAATTTTTCATCCAATTTTCACGAATTTCAAGTTTTTTCCATAATTTCTGAAAACTTTGTGCTATTGCACGAAACCCAGCGCACATCAAAAAATCATTGGGACTTCTCCCATTGACTTATATGCAACCTCAACAGCCGGATTTTCAGATTCAGACTTTTCTATCCTCTGGGTTTAATAAATTTGGATTTTTTTTAACCCTTTGCCTGCCAAGCACGTACGGCGTACGTGCTGGCAGGCCAATGCTCAGGCTGCCAAGAACGTACATTGTACGTTCTTTGGCAGCTGAGCTCTCTCTCTGCTTCGGCAGCTTTTGCCGCCTCCGCAGAGAGTGGGGAGAGAAGACAGCCCCCTAGGCAACGAGGCTGGGGGGCTGTCAAGTCGGATCTGCGACTCGATTGTCGCAGATCCGACTTCAAAGTAGCAGACGCATCGCATGGAGCGTCTGCTACTACACTCACCCTTCTTCCTGCCTGCAGAGCCGTCCACGCACTTCCTGCTGCGCAGCAACTCTGCAGACACGCTGCCAGGACTCCTCCAAAGAAGACAGCGATTCTCCTGCTCCAAAAACGGTAAGTGCACGTTTTTTTTACACACTTACCTGCACCTACACATACTTACAGTACATTTATGCATTTTAGTAAAGATTGGAATTTTTTTAAATTTTTTTTTTTTAATTTTAGCACACTTGGTCCCTTTTGTACAGTTATTTACACTTATTTACACTTATTTACATGTATTTGCACACTCAGATAACTTTTATTAGTGCACAAATATGTATACACAAACAGGTGTTTTTTTTTTTTTTTTACGAATTCATTATACTGTTATCTTTTGTTTTTTTTGCCTAAAAACGTGTTATTTTGGCAGCGTGACTATTGGATAATCGATTTCGGCCACTAATTACACTGTCAGAACAATTATTTTGTTATTTCATTGATTTACGCTATTTTTGTGGTTTTATTGCAATTTTATCCCTGCATTATTGTTCCTTATGTATCTTTAGTATCGTTTTGCTGTTTGGTGCTTTGGTATAGAAAGATAGATTTTACTTAGTTTGATCCGCCAAAATATGTGCTTTCCAAAAATATATGGGTTTCTGGGGTTATTTTTACAGTTTGGGGGTCTTACGGCACATAACGTACAGTTAGGGTTCTCTTTTCTGCAGCTTAGTTGGCTAGCGTGAAAATTCATAGGCACGTTTTTCATTTGGGGTCCATACACAACACATACTTTGGTAAATCTATACATATTGGGCATCAAACTATTTATTAGACCTCTGACGTCCATATTTAGAGAGATTTTTCTTTGTAAAACATTGTGTGTGATAAATGCGGCAAACTGCAACATTTTTAGGCGATTTTCAGAAATGTTGTAAAAACCTATATGTTTAGAAAAGCTTTGCAGTTTGGTAGTTTCGTGTAGAAAGACGTCGTTATCTTTGTTGGAATCGGCAGAATGTGTACTTTCCAAAAATGTATGGTTTTGGGGGGTCATTGCTGTTAGGAGGGTCTTGAGGCAAATAATATGAAGTCAAGGGTCTATGTTCACAGAAGGCGAATCGGCAGCGGAGAAAACTCATATTCACTATTTTTATTTGGGGTCCGCACATGCCAGCTGCCTTGGTATATCTATGCATATTGGGCATCAAACTGTTCAGTAGACCCTTGGCATCAATATTTATGGTGTTTTACAATTGTATGTAAGAATTGTATGTAAGAAATTGGGTGAGATAAATGCGGCCAATTGCAATATTTTTAGGCGATTTTCAGAAATGTAAAAACAGTTGCTTTTATCGCCAAATTTAGGAAAGGCTTGCGACTTGGTACTTTGGAGTACAAAGACATGCATACCCAATTTGGATTCGCAGGAATGTGTACTTTCCAAAAATATATGGTTTTATGGAGTGAACGCACTTTTTTCTACCTTTGCCCCCCCCCAAAACAATGTAAATGTGTTGATTTTGCAGTACCTGAAATGACAGACCATTTGAGGGTCTTTGTTTTGGGGCCCTATATGCCACGTGCTTGGGTACACCTATACATATTGGGCATCAAACTGTTCAGAGGACCCCAGGCTTTCATATTTGGGGTGATTTCTCTTGATACCTAAAAGTATGTGGGAACTACGATGCTAGAGGGTGAAAATTTTGAGATGATTTTTGGAAATGTCCCTAAAATCACCAAATTTAGAAATGGTTTGCGGCTTGGTACTTTGGAGTACAAAGACATCCATACCCGATTTGGATTCGCAGGAATGTGTACTTTCCGAAAATATATGGTTTTATGGGGTGAACTTACTTTTTTCTACCTTTGCCCCCCCCAAAAACAATGTAAATGTGTTGATTTTGCAGTACCTAAAATGACAGACCATATGGGGGTCTTTCTTTTGGGGCCCCTGTATGCCACGTGCTTGGGTACACCTAAACATATTGGGCATCAAACTGTTCAGGGGACCCTAGGCTTTCATATTTGGGGTGATTTCTCTTGATACCTAAAAGTATGTGGGTAATACGATGCTGCAGGGTAGATATTTTGAAGTAATTTTTGGAAATGTCCCCAAAATCCCCAAATTTAGGAATGGTTTGCGGCTTGGTTCTTTGGAGTACAAAGACATGCATACCCAATTTAGATCCGTGGGAATGTGTACTTTCCGAAAATATATGGTTTTCTGGAGTGAACTTACTTTTTTCTACATTTGCCCCCCTCAAAACAATGTAAATGTGTTGATTTTGCAGTACCTGAAATGACAGACCATATGGGGGTCTTCGTTTTGGGTCCCCTATACGCCACGTGCTTGGGTACACCTATACATATTGGGCATCAAACTGTTCAGAGGACCCCAGGCTTTCATATTTGGGGTGATTTGTCTTGATACCTAAAAGTATGTGGGTAATACAATGCTGCAGGGTCGAAATTTTGAAGTCATTTTTGGAAATGTCCCCAAAATCACCAAATTTAGGAATGGTTTGCGGCTTGGTACTTTGGAGTACAAAGACATGCATACCCAATTTAGATCCATGGGAATGTGTAGTTTCTGAAAATATATGGTTTTCTGGGGTGAACTTACTTTTTTCTACATTTGCCCCCCTCAAAACAATGTAAATGTGTTGATTTTGCAGTACCTGAAATGACAGACCATATGGGGGTCTTCGTTTTGGGGCCCCAATACGCCACGTGTTTGGGTACACCTATACATATTGGGCATCAAACTGTTCAGAGGACCCCAGGCTTTCATATTTGGGGTGATTTGTCTTGATACCTAAAAGTATGTGGGTAATACGATGCTGCAGGGTCGAAATTTTGAAGTCATTTTTGGAAATGTCCCCAAAATCACCAAATTTAGGAATGGTTTGCGGCTTGGTACTTTGGAGTACAAAGACATGCATACCCAATTTAGATCCATGGGAATGTGTAGTTTCTGAAAATATATGGTTTTCTGGGGTGAACTTACTTTTTTCTACATTTGCCCCCCTCAAAACAATGTAAATGTGTTGATTTTGCAGTACCTGAAATGACAGACCATATGGGGGTCTTCGTTTTGGGGCCCCAATACGCCACGTGTTTGGGTACACCTATACATATTGGGCATCAAACTGTTCAGAGGACCCCAGGCTTTCATATTTGGGGTGATTTGTCTTGATACCTAAAAGTATGTGGGTAATACGATGCTGCAGGGTCGAAATTTTGAAGTCATTTTTGGAAATGTCCCCAAAATCACCAAATTTAGGAATGGTTTGCGGCTTGGTACTTTGGAGTACAAAGACATGCATACCCAATTTAGATCCATGGGAATGTGTAATTTCTGAAAATATATGGTTTTCTGGGGTGAACTTACTTTTTTCTACATTTGCCCCCCTCAAAACAATGTAAATGTGTTGATTTTGCAGTACCTGAAATGACAGACCATATGGGGGTCTTCGTTTTGGGGCCCCTATACGCCACGTGCTTGGGTACACCTATACATATTGGGCATCAAACTGTTCAGAGGACCCCAGGCTTTCATATTTGGGGTGATTTGTCTTGATACCTAAAAGTATGTGGGTAATACGATGCTGCAGGGTCGAAATTTTGAAGTCATTTTTGGAAATGTCCCCAAAATCACCAAATTTAGGAATGGTTTGCGGCTTGGTACTTTGGAGTACAAAGACATGCATACCCAATTTAGATCTGTGGGAATGTGTACTTTCCGAAAATGTATGGTTTTCTGGGGTGAACTTACTTTTTTTCTACATTTGCCCCACTCAAAACAATGTAAATGTGTTGATTTTGCAGTACCTGAAATGACAGACCATATGGGGGTCTTCGTTTTGGGGCCCCTATACGCCATGTGCTTGGGTACACCTATACATATTGGGCATCAAACTGTTCAGAGGACCCCAGGCTTTCATATTTGGGGTGATTTGTCTTTATACCTAAAAGTATGTGGGTAATACGATGCTGCAGGGTCGAAATTTTGAAGTCATTTTTGGAAATGTCCCCAAAATCACCAAATTTAGGAATGGTTTGCGGCTAGGTACTTTGTAGTAGAAAGACACGCATACCCAATTTAGATTCGTGGGAATGTGTACTTTCCGAAAATATATGGTTTTCTGGGGTGAACTTACATTTTTCTACCTTTGCCCCCCCCAAAACGATGTAAATGTGTTGATTTTGCAGTACCTGAAATGACAGAACATACAAGGGGGGGTCTTAATTTTAGGGCCCCTATATGCCACATGCTTGGGTACACCTATACATATTGGGCATCAAACTGTTCAGAGGACCCTAGGCTTTCATATTTGGGGTGATTTCTCTTGATACCTAAAAGTATGTGGGTAATACGATGCTGCAGAGTAGATATTTTGAGGTGATTTTTGGAAATGTCACCAAAATCACCAAATTTAGGAATGATTTGCGGCTTGGTACTTTGTAGTAGAAAGACATGCATACCCAATTTGGATTCGTTGGAATGTGTACTTTCCGAAAATATATGGTTTTCTGGGGTGAACTTACTGTTTTCTACTTTTGCCCCCCCCCCAAAACGATGTAAATGTGTTGATTTTGCAGTACCTGAAATGACAGACTATATGGGGGTCTTCCTTTTGGGGCCCCTGTATGCCACGTGCTTGGGTACACCTATACATATCAGGCATCAAACTGTTCAGAGGACCCTAGGCTTTCATATTTGGGGTGATTTGTCTTGATACCTAAAAGTATGTGTGTAATACGATGCTGCAGGGTAGATATTTTGAGGTGATTTTTGGAAATATCACCTAAAGCACCAAATTTAGGAATGATTTGCGGCTTGGTACTTTGGCGTAGAAAGACATGCATACCCAATTTGGATTCGTTGGAATGTGTACTTTCCGAAAATATATGGTTTTCTGGGGTGAACTTACTGTTTTCTACTTTTGCCCCCCCCCTAACGATGTAAATGTGTTGATTTTGCAGTACCTGAAATGACAGACTATATGGGGGTCTTCCTTTTGGGGCCCCTGTATGCCACGTGCTTGGGTATACCTATACATATTGGGCATCAAACTGTTCAGAGGACCCTAGGCTTTCATATTTGGGGTGATTTCTCTTGATACCTAAAAGTATGTGGGTAATACGATGCTGCAGGGTAGATATTTTGAGGTGATTTTTGGAAATGTCACCTAAATCACCAAATTTAGGAATGATTTGCAGCTTGGTACTTTGGCGTAGAAAGACATGCATACCCAATTTGAATTTGTGGGAATGTGTACTTTCCGAAAATATATGGTTTTCTGGGGTGAACTTACTGTTTTCTACTTTTGCCCCCCCAAAACAATGTAAATGTGTTGATTTTGCAGTACCTGAAATGTCAGACTATATGGGGGTCTTCCTTTTAGGGCCTCTATATGCCACATGCTTGGGTACACCTATACATATTGGGCATCAAACTGTTCAGAGGACCCTAGGCTTTCATATTTGGGGTGATCTGTCTTGATACCTAAAAGTATGTGGGTAATACGATGCTGCAGAGTAGATATTTTGAGGTGATTTTTGGAAATGTCACCTAAATCACCAAATTTAGGAATGATTTGCGGCTTGGTACTTTGGCGTAGAAAGACATGCATACCCAATTTGGATTCGTTGGAATGTGTACTTTCCGAAAATATATGGTTTTCTGGGGTGAACTTACTGTTTTCTACTTTTGCCCTCCCCCAAAACGATGTAAATGTGTTGATTTTGCAGTACCTGAAATGATAGACTATATGGGGGTCTTCCTTTTGGGGCCCCTGTATGCCACGTGCTTGGGTATACCTATACATATCGGGCATCAAACTGTTCAGAGGACCATAGGCTTTCATATTTGGTGTGATTTCTCTTGATACCTAAAAGTATGTGGGTAATACGATGCTGCAGGGTAGATATTTTGAGGTGATTTTTGGAAATGTCACCAAAATCACCAAATTTAGGAATGATTTGCGGCTTGGTACTTTGTAGTAGAAAGACATGCATACCCAATTTGGATTCGTTGGAATGTGTACTTTCCGAAAATATATGGTTTTCTGGGGTGAACTTACTGTTTTCTACTTTTGCCCCCCCAAAACAATGTAAATGTGTTGATTTTGCAGTACCTGAAATGACAGACTATATGGGGGTCTTCCTTTTGGGGCCCCTGTATGCCACGTGCTTGGGTACACCTATACATATCGGGCATCAAACTGTTCAGAGGACCCTAGGCTTTCATATTTGGGGTGATTTCTCTGGATACCTAAAAGTATGTGGGTAATACGATGCTGCAGGGTAGATATTTTGAGGTGATTTTTGGAAATGTCACCTAAATCACCAAATTTAGGAATGATTTGCGGCTTGGTACTTTGGCGTAGAAAGACATGCATACCCAATTTGGATTCGTTGGAATGTGTACTTTCCGAAAATATATGGTTTTCTGGTGTGAACTTACTGTTTTCTACTTTTGCCCCCCCAAAACAATGTAAATGTGTTGATTTTGCAGTACCTGAAATGACAGACTATATGGGGGTCTTCCTTTTGGGGCCCCTGTATGCCACGTGCTTGGTTACACCTATACATATCGGGCATCAAACTGTTCAGAGGACCCTAGGCTTTCATATTTGGGATGATTTGTCTTGATACCTAAAAGTATGTGGGTAATACGATGCTGCAGGGTAGATATTTTGAGGTGATTTTTGGAAATGTCACCTAAAGCACCAAATTTAGGAATGATTTGCGGCTTGGTACTTTGGCGTAGAAAGACATGCATACCCAATTTGGATTCGTTGGAATGTGTACTTTCCGAAAATATATGGTTTTCTGGGGTGAACTTACTGTTTTCTACTTTTGCCCCCCCCTAACGATGTAAATGTGTTGATTTTGCAGTACCTGAAATGACAGACTATATGGGGGTCTTCCTTTTGGGGCCCCTGTATGCCACGTGCTTGGGTACACCTATACATATTGGGCATCAAACTGTTCAGAGGACCCTAGGCTTTCATATTTGGGGTGATTTCTCTTGATACCTAAAAGTATGTGGGTAATACGATGCTGCAGGGTAGATATTTTGAGGTGATTTTTGGAAATGTCACCTAAATCACCAAATTTAGGAATGATTTGCGGCTTGGTACTTTGGCGTAGAAAGACATGCATACCCAATTTGAATTCGTGGGAATGTGTACTTTCCGAAAATATATGGTTTTCTGGGGTGAACTTATTGTTTTCTACTTTTGCCCCCCCAAAACAATGTAAATGTGTTGATTTTGCAGTACCTGAAATGTCAGACTATATGGGGGTCTTCCTTTTAGGGCCTCTATATGCCACATGTTTGGGTACACCTATACATATTGGGCATCAAACTGTTCAGAGGACCCTAGGCTTTCATATTTGGGGTGATTTCTCTTGATACCTAAAAGTATGTGGGTAATACGATGCTGCAGAGTAGATATTTTGAGGTGATTTTTGGAAATGTCACCTAAATCACCAAATTTAGGAATGATTTGCGGCTTGGTACTTTGGCGTAGAAAGACATGCATACCCAATTTGGATTCGTTGGAATGTGTACTTTCTGAAAATATATGGTTTTCTGGGGTGAACTTACTGTTTTCTACTTTTGCCCCCCCCCCAAAACAATGTAAATGTGTTGATTTTGCAGTACCTGAAATGACAGACTATATGGGGGTCTTCCTTTTGGGGCCCCTGTATGCCACGTGCTTGGGTACACCTATACATATCGGGCATCAAACTGTTCAGAGGACCCTAGGCTTTCATATTTGGGGTGATTTCTCTTGATACCTAAAAGTATGTGGGTAATACGATGCTGCAGGGTAGATATGTTGAGGTGATTTTTGGAAATGTCACCAAAATCACCAAATTTAGGAATGATTTGCGGCTTGGTACTTTGGCGTAGAAAGACATGCATACCCAATTTGGATTCAGGGGAATGTATACTTTCCGAAAATATATGGTTTTCTGGGGTGAACTTACTGTTTTCTACTTTTGCCCCCCCCCCAAAACGATGTAAATGTGTTGATTTTGCAGTACCTCAAATGACAGACCATATGGGAGTCTTACTTTTGGGGCCCCTATATGCCACGTGCTTGGGTACACCTATATATATTGGGCATCAAACTGTTCAGAGGACCCTAGGCTTTCATATTTGGGGTGATTTCTCTTGATACCTAAAAGTATGTGGGAAATATGATGCTGCAGGTTAGACATTTTTAAGTGATTTTTGGAAATGTCACCAAAATCACCAAATTTCAGAATGATTTGCGGCTTGCTACTTTGGAGTACAAAGACATGCATACCCAATTTGGATTCGTGGCAATGTGTACTTTCTGAAAATATATGGTTTTCTGGAGTGAACTTACTGTTTTCTACTTTTGCCCCCCCCAAAACGATGTAAATGTGTTGATTTTGCAGTACCTGAAATGACAGACTATATGGGGGTCTTCCTTTTGGGGCCCCTGTATGCCACGTGCTTGGGTACACCTATACATATCAGGCATCAAACTGTTCAGAGGACCCTAGGCTTTCATATTTGGGGTGATTTTTCTTGATACCTAAAAGTATGTGGGTAATACGATGCTGCAGGGTAGAAATTTTTAGGTGATTTTTGGAAATGTCGCCAAAATCACCAAATTTAGGAATGGTTTGCCGCTTGGTACTTTGGTGTAGAAAGACATGCATACCCAAATTGGATTCAGGGGAATGTGTACTTTCCGAAAATATATGGTTTTCTGGGGTGAACGTACTTTTTTCTACCTTTGCCGCCCCCCAAAACGATGTAAATGTGTTGATTTTGCAGTATCTGAAATGACAGAACAAACGGGGGGTCTTCCTTTTGGGGCCTCCTATGCCACGTGCTTGGGTACATCTATTCATATTGGGCATCAAACTGTTCAGTGGACCCAGGATTTTATATTTGGGGTGTTTTACATTGATACCTAATGATGTGTGGGAGATATGTTGCTGTAGAGTGGAAGCTTTGAGGTCATTTATCAAAAAATTCACCAATTTCTATAAAACATTATAACTTTAGGAAACAATTGCAACTTAGTGGTTTGGAGTACAAAGATATTTCTACCCATTTTTGATTCACCAGAATCTGTTCTTTCTAGTAATGGGTAGTTTTCCAGGGTAAACATACTGTTAGCGGAATGTTTGGCCTTGAAATCAAAAGTATGCCATTTGGGGAGTGTTGCTTTGGAAATTTGGTTGTGTACTGCTTGTAGATTTTGAGCTATACAAGTGAGAAATCTCCATAAAACTATATATATTTGGTATTGTCGCGTTCAGGAGACATAGACCTTTCTAAATCGGCTGTGTTCTCGTACATAAAATGAATGATGTTTCTGATATATGTGATTGTTCTTCGTGCAACATGATTTTTTTCATTTTATTTGACACTTAGAATACAATATTTTTTTAGAGAAGTAGAATTACACCAAAATTCTTGCATATTGTGAAAGTTCAGGTTGTCCTGAAAAAAACAATATATTGTTTTCCTGGGTTAACTAAAAGACCACCCCAGGAAAGGCCCTTAAAGTGAAAGAGTGCAAAATATCTAAAAACTGCTTGGCAGTAGATGTTCGCATCTAGGACAAAACGGCTGGCAGGGAAAGGGTTAAAGTCTGATTTTATAATCAAAAGAATATCATGATTTTTGCATTTGGAGATTAGTATTGTCAATTTCCCAGCTGTCCCTGTCATGTGACTTGTGCCTGCACTTTAGGAGAGAAATGCTTTCTGGCAGGCTGCTGATATCACTCCAATTTGCAGTACAGAAGTAAAGAGTGATTGAAGTTTATCAGAGCACAAGTCACATGACTTGGGGCAGCTGAGAAGTTGACAATATGTCTAGCCCCATGTCAGATTTCAAAATTGAATATAAAAAAAAATCTGTTTGCTCTTTTGAGAAATGGATTTCAGTGCAGAATTCTGCTGGAGCAGCACTATTAACTGATTCATTTTGAAACAAAATGTTTTTCCCATGACAGTATCCCTTTAACTTTCTTCTTTGTTTGCATGTGCCTGGACCTAGGACCATTGCATCAGCCTGAAAAAAGCGAATGCCAGAGTTGGAACTGGTTGTTGGCCTGTGCTTCTCCTCTATCCGAGATCAGCTCCTGTGCGGGATTGGCCTAATCCCCATATATGTCTCAAGCAGAAGAATAAATATGGCAAAAGTCGAAAGCGATGTGCAGTTGCCAAATCATTTATTATAAACAAATGGGCTTGTTGAGGTAAAATACTAGATAATAAAACTAACTACAACTAAATGTCTGTTCTGAGCATAAATATGACTCAAGCTTTTCTAATCTAAATGTATATTCAAGAGGCAAGTTTTCTTTTCCATGGTTAGAATTCAATTTACTATAGACATAGACATAGTTTATCTGTAAAGTAATAATGTTAGGGGCTCTCAGACATAATTAAAATTCTATCTAACTACAACCTGTTTTTGTAACAATGTTCTAATCAGTAGATTCCATGCACATTATTCTCTAAATCAGCCTTTTGTCAGTTCCCTGTGCTTTCGATAGTCTGTGTAAGGAAACAACAATGTTTAACTGAAGTGCTCTTCGAGTGTTCTTGACTTGATAGAGACTGCATGATTGTCACACTCATACTTTCCAAATTATAACTATCATAATTGCCTTTATTAAAAGTGTCATCTTTCGTTTATACTACAGAGCAATGAGTTATTTGGACTCCATTTAATAATATTGATAAACATGGATTATGAATAGTGATGGGGGAATTTACTCGCCTTATGCGAATAAATTCGCGAAGCGGCCGGCGAAAATTCACCAGCGTCAAAAAAATGGACGCCTGCATCCGTTTTTTGGACGCCGAAGCATTTTCACCAAAAAAACGAATGCCTTTGTCAAAAATAATGGACCGTTTCACGAATTTCGCACGGAATTTGATACGTTTTTGGCAAAACTTTGTAAATTCACCCATCAATGATTATGTAAAATGCAATTGGAACATATACTATTAGGGATGGGCAAATTTGACCCGCTTCGTTTCGGCAAAATTTCGCTGCCGGTGAAATGTCGCGGACGCCCATTATAGTTTATGGTGGCAAAAAAAATTTTGACGCGCGGCGAAATTTTTTTGACGTGCGCCTTTTTTTCTTGACGCACAACGACATATGGGCGTCATTTCTGCAACGAAACAAGGCGAAAAAATTCGGCCATCCCTACTATACGTTCAACTCATATAAAACCTTATATCACTGTTTTCAGAGCAGATTTTACTTGTGGTGGGCAGGGTTCCTTAATACTTTGAGGAAAATTAATTCAAATTTGAGATTGAGTTTTTTTTTCCAATCAATTGAGAAAACATTGGCTCGCCTGGCGAGCCTCTATAGAAAACAGTAGGAAATCTTTTTTCAATGTTGAAGCTATTATATCCTTCATGTTTTTTTTCAAACATCAAATTATTAAAATGTAAAATGATTAAAAACATAAAAATTCATTAAACAATGCAATTTATGTTTAAAAGGGATTTGGTAAAAATATATATATATTTTTTTACAAAATGTATCTGTTAATAGTGCTTCTAGTGCTTCAAAATCCGTTTTTTAAAAGACCAAACAAATTTGTTTATATTTCATTTTGAAATCTGACATGGGGCTAGACATGTTGTCAGTTTCCCAGGTGCTCCCGGTGATTTGACTTGGGCTCTGATAAACTTCAGTCAGTCTTTACTGCTGTGCTGCAATTTGATGTGATATTAACCCTTCCCCCCAAAAACCAAGGAAAAGGTAACCAAATGGCTCCCTGACACCTGCATTGCTAAAAATGCTCCCATGCCCTAGTGGTAGATAGGAGAATAGCACTCAATAATAAAAATCCAAGTCTAAGTCGCAACTCCTTCAGTTACATTGAATAGGAGAAACAATAACAATAACAATTCCATTTTGCAGTGTTGGCTCATTCTGAAAGCATATGACCAGGCACAATGACCTGAGGTATTTATACACTAATATTCCAGCAAAAAAAAAACATTAATTGGTTCAAGAATACCATTTTAAATGGTAGAATTGATTTCTTGCAATATACGCAGTGTAATTTAGTAATAAAAACTATACCAGAAAAATCATAGCAGAATCCCTTTTAGGTTTTTTTTACAACATAATGGGATATAATGTGTAGTTTTTCGTATATGCATCAGCAATTGAAAAAAAACTTCCCCAAGTCAACTTTATTTGTGATTTTTTTCCCGAGAACCAGTTTTAAAAATCTCAAATTGAATACTTCATCGAACTATGTACTGTATACTGTGTACACCCCTTTCAAAACTCAATACCTGTGCTTATTTTTTAACACAACTATTTGATTCCTTGTCTGAAAAACCCATAATCCAAAGGCCTTAGTGACTTCACTGATCTTAGATGCAAAAAAGCTAGATGGGTTTGGTGATGCCAGTAGTGATATCTCAGGGACTAATACCATGTCTGCCATTCCCAGCCCTCTGGAATACCAGTCCTCCCCAGGGAAACCATAGAGTATGTTGTCAAAATGTTTATACATCACAATAGGAAAAAAAACTGTAGCTTTAAAGGATAACTAAAATCTAACTAAAGAAGTAGGGTAGAAAGGTTGTATATTATGTTTTGTGCTTCTATATCAGCCCAAGGCAACCACAGCCCTTTAGCAGTAAAGATCTGTGTCTCCAAAGATGCCCCAGTAGCTCCCCATCTTCTTTTCTGCTGATTCACTGCACATGCTCTGTGCTGCTGTCACTTACTGAGCTTAGGGACCCACTCACAATATACAGTACACATAGAATAGAAATGTCACAATATAAGGCTGATTAGTAATTAATACACATAATTACTACATGGCAGCACAGAAACCAGTGCAATTAGCATCAGAATTGAATAATCAGCAAACCTGTAGCATCAGGTAATTTATATTGTAACAATATAAAAAGATAACAGGTCCCTTGGGAGAAGTTAGACTCACATCTTAAAGGGCAATTCACCTTTATTAGCAAAACTAATAACTGAAATAAGCCACCGAAATATGTTCAGACTTTCATAACCTGCCAAATGTTGTAAAATGAACATGTTAATTTAGGGGTGTGGCCACAAAAATGGGTGTGGTAATACAAATCAGAGGAACTAAAAGCCCAAAATATGCACCAGGGTCCATGAATCTATTGAAATTAATTCTCTTCGTCCACCAGCAAAACTAAACTGCATCTCCCATCAATGTCCTGCCCACACTGTTGTAATTAGTCCTCCAGTATATTATAGACCTGGGAGAGACAACTTAACCTACTTAAATATTTAACTGCTTCACATAGTTATAGTTCCACAAGACCTGAAGAGCTGCTTTCTCTTAAAGCAATTAAATATGTATTAAAACTATAAGGCAATCTATCACACTTCCAAGGGTTCCAGAAAAATTCGATGGTGACCTGTCTTTGTATAACTTTGTTTAACGGAAAATCTGCGGCATGTAAATGAAGATTATCTGTCTCCTGAATTGCTGTTCATAATTTTTAGTTGCCAACAGAGGTTTTTTTCTCTCTCTAGGGAAGCCTTGAGAAAGATGGACCAAACGGCGGCTTGTGCGGAGTTAAAGGCTGAAATCCATAATCAAATATCTAGATTGATTGTGTCACTTGCACTCTTATTGATTCCAATTGGAGGGGCTGACCAGAGAGAATAATAAAATGTGGCTTAAAACTGATTTATGGGAGCAAAATAAATCATTTGGTGAGTGGTAATCAAACTGAACTGTTTAACTCTTGCCGCTACAGAGATCAGATATATATAGAGCTGCGGATCAGAATAAGGTTCATATCAAAGTAGGACACCTAGAAAACGTGCTTATAAATTCTATAGCTACAGGTATGGGATCCATTATCCGGAAACCCGTTATCCAGAAAGCTCTGAATTATGGAAAGTTTGTCGCCCATAGACTCCATTTTATCTAAATAATCCAAATTTGTAAAAATGATCTTTCTTTTCTGTGTAATAATAAAACAGTAGCTTGAACTTGATCCCAACTAAGATATAATTAATCCTTATTGGAGGCAAAACCAGCCTATTGGGGTTATTTAATGTTTACATGATTTTCTAGTAGACTTAAGGTATGAAGATCCAAAATACGGAAATATCCCTTATCTGGAAACCGCCAGGTCCCCAGCATTCTGGATAACAGAAGAAGAATGGGTCCCAAAGTTTTTGGGAGCCTAAATATAATTTGCTGAGAATTTGCTGTGGGGCCCACTCACATCTAGTTACGCCACTGGTCAATAACCTCACTTACAAGTCATTCACCAGAAGGATGGACACGATGGCACTTCATGTACTTGGTGCTTTACTTTACTTGGTGTCTTTGGGTGCAGGTCCTTTAATGAATGCTGTCACTGTGAGGACAATTTGCACTTGTGGCTATTTTTGAAAATCACCCATAGTGTTTCCAGTGCTTTAAGAGACAAGAGTGTTGTTTTCATGTCCAAGGAGTGGTGAGTAGTGATGGGTGAATTTCTCCCGCAAAATTCACGAAATTCAGAAAACGGTGAAAAATTTCAGGGAAGTTGTGAAATCGGACAGTTTCATGAAAAAATCTTAAAATTCTGACATTTTGCCGAAAAAAATCGCGAAGATCAGACATTTTCATGAATTTTTTTTTGAAAATCTAACATTTTCACGAAAAATTTTGAAAATCGGAAATTGACGCCCGCGTCCAAGCTGACGCTGGCATTAAAGTCAATGGGCGTCCGAATCGTTTTGGTGCACGCTGATTTTGACACAAGCCACTTTTCGGACGCAGTCCAAAAAATGTTGACACCGGTGAAATTCCGCATTTTTGCAGGAGATTTGCTAATTTATTCGCCGGCGGCGAAACGTGGAAATTTGCCACAAATTCATGCCAGGGGAATTTATTCGCCCATTACTAGTGGTGAGAACCGCCATGTTTTTCTCCTAAGCTGCCTATATCTATCTGCCTTTCTGGCCATCTGACCTTCCTGCAGGCACCCCATTGTGTTATAAAACCATTTCAAGTAGTGAAAGGACATGATTGGACACAACAAGAAGGTCTGAAGCAAATGAATACCAAGGCGCAGTAACATATGAGTTGTAGCATGTAATCCCTATAAGAACTTAGAAGAACATCTTAGAAACGTAGAGTGATTGTAGTACACTCTAATTCAGTTTTTGGTCTACAGTGGTGACAAATGCAGGTGAACTTAATGAACTATCAGTAGGTACAGTATGGGCCACTCTGACCCAAAAATCGCCTCGACAAAAATAAGTGAAACTGCAAAAAATATCTACACCATGGTTGTTTTTTCATGCAAAAATATTTCAAATTATGCAACATATTTTAAAGTGTGCAACCATTTTTTTTCTATCCATTAGAGTCTACAGGAGTTTTTTCTCATTGAAACTCAGCAAAATATTTTTCTCATCCCAACTACCAGTATGTGCTTTATTTACTATTCAGATAAAGTGCAAAATACAAAAACTATTGGCATGTTGTGCTATGTGTTTTTCCCACTATGCATTTACCCCAGTCCCCACCACATCACCTGAAAATTCTGAGTGCACTAGTAGACACAAGTTGGGCTGGTGCAAAGTTACTGGTGCAAAGTTACTGGTGCAAAACTTGACCACTTTTGTGTTGCACAAATTAGATCCAGGTCAGGAGGGAATACTCAGGCACACCTTCCATCATATGTCAATCTAAAAAAACTGGACTTGCTGAGTAATCAACTCATGCAACTCTCACAAGTAACACCTATATCTAGGAGTTGCATGACACATTGGATAATCCTATCACAACTACACAGAATCAACACCTCTGTGAGTTTCTTCAGATGTCACCTCTTTGAAGAGTTACAATGTGCCATTGTAAATGGATTAGTGGAAGAGTTTATATGCCGAGAATTTCCCACACCAGTCAGTTGAACTGAAGAAGCTGCTCGGATGAGTAATGAAACGTCTTCATTGATTACTCAGCAAATCCAGTTGTTTTTAGATTGACCTATACTAGATATACTATGACCTGGATGAATGAAAATCTTCATAGTCAAGCTTCCAGCATATGATTTCACAGGGTGGTTGTCCAGTGATTCCTCTACTTTGTCTAGGGCTGACTATAACCAACACGTTCTGTCAATACCAGGAGTAAAGTACAAGTCTTAACAATCTAAATGTTGGCCCTAGTTTCTCATTTGGGGGCAAATTCACTAAGATGCGAAGTTGCGCCAGGCGCAAGTTCGCCGCGCTTCGCCGCACTTCGCCAGGCATAGTTTTGCCAGCGCTCCGCAAATTCACTAAAATCCGAAGTTGCGCACAGGGGTAGCGTTGTGAAGTTGCGCTAGTGTTGATTCGCTATATAAAGCAAAGTTACGCTAGCGAAGGCTAATTTGCATACGGCGCGAAATTCAAATTTCAATGGAGGAACACGTATCAGCACTACAAATGCCTAGAAAACCTTCAAATCAGCAAATAAAAATTTTATTTTGCCCTACACATGTGCCCACTGTCTACGTAAGTTGCCATGAGTCAGGAAATGTAGGGGGGAAGGAGGGGAGCCCCAAAAATATTTTCGATCTTTTTCAGCCTATCACCCATCATGTAGAAAACACGCCAGCGTTTTTGGGACTTTTTTTGAAACAATCCCTATCTACTCTATTGCGCTTCGCCAGGTCTGAGGTGGCGAAGGAAGTCTAGCGTAAAAGGTAGCGTTCATTACACTGCACAAGTTAATGAATTTGCGAAAATTCGCCTGGCGTAAGGGTGCGAAGTAACACTAGCGAAACTACGCCAGCGTTCGTTAGTGAATTTGCGCAGTAACGAAAAATGCCAAACGCTAGCAAATTAACGCTAGCGTTCGGCGCTACGGCGCTTAGTGAATTTGCGCCTTGGGGTGAGAAAGCACAGGCACAGGCACTTTCTATATGGTGTGTTAAAAAACAATGTGATCATCACCTAAACATTATCTAGAAAATTCTCTTATAGTTCAGTCCCAATATCTTCAATATGTACTACAATGTGTACATATTTTAGCATAGTCATTTACAATGATCCAGAGAAGGACAAAAAAATACATTGATAGATTCTTAAATTTTTTTTGCAAATCTAGAGAAAAAACCTTCCTGAATTGCAAATTCTCACTGTAAGCCCTACGGGGTAGGGACCTCTAGCCTTTTGTTTCCTTGACACTGAGCACTTAATCTGTATTGTAATTATATGTTATATTTTATCTTATATTTATATGAATTGTATTTCTAATAATGCACTTATTGTTACTTTTTATTTCAATCAGGCCCGGATTTGTGGAAAGGCCACCTAGGTCTGGGCCTAGGGCGGCAGGATTTTAGGGGGGCGGCATGCTGCCCAACCACACCCACACTGGTTCAAAAACACTGGGGATGCACAGGAGATACAATCATAGGCGCCTCTATCACAGTTGATAGAGGGAGGTTTGTACAGTAGGTATCATGATCTTCAGTATCCTATAAACATCTTTAACTATTGCTCCCAAGCAATTTTGTGGGTATCTGAGCAAGAGTGAGCCCAGTCTGCCCCAGAAGACCAACATCCAACTACATGTAATCCCTACAATATATACTGGGATGATCTTTAGTTTCTCCAAACATAATCTCTGCTCTAAACACAGTGTATCTTCTCTAAACACAGAGTGCAATCGCCAACACTTCCCCTGCTCTCTCCCTCTCTCTTTTTTTCTCTCTCTCTCTCTCTTGGAGACCTCTCACTTCCCCTGTGCTCTCTCTATGTATATATATTGGAGACCTCTCTAGAGCTATCAATCCAAATCCTGGCTCTAACTAACTGCAGAGTATGTCTTATAACATAAGTACAGTATGTTATATAACATATGTCTTTCTTTATATGTTGTGCCATTCTCTAGTTCCACCAACTCAAATCCCCACTCTAAACACAGAGTACATTATATAACACTCCACCTTGTCTCTCTCTATATATATAATGGGCCCCTCTCTAGTGCCATAATCCAAGTAGCCATTCTAACTGCAGAGTATTCCTTATAACACTTCCCGTTTTCTCCTCCTCTCTTTATGAGGCAAATTTACTAACCTCCGAAACTTTGTCAGCTACGGCTTCCCTCACAACGCAACACTTCCCCAGGCATAGATTTGCCAGGACAACACTAAGGGGCCGATTCACTAACTTCGAGTGAAGGATTTCGAAGTGTTTTTTGGGCTACTTCGACCATCGAATGGGCTACTACGACCTTCGACTACGACTTCGAATCGAACTATTCGAACTAAAAATCGTTCGACTATTTGACCATTCGATAGTCGAAGTACTGTTTCTTTAAGAAAAAACTTCGACCCCCTAGTTCGCCATCATAAAAGCTACCGAACTCAATGTTAGCCTATGGGGAAGGTCTCCATAGGCTTTCCTAAGTTTTTTTGATCGAAGGATATTCCTTGATCGTTGGATTAAAATCCTTCAAATTGTTCGATTCGAAGGATTTTATCGTTCGATCTAAGGAATAATCCTTCGATCGCACTATTTGCGCTAAAATCCTTCAACTTCAATATTAGAAGTCGAAGGATTTTAATTCCCAGTCGAATATCGAGGGTTAATTAACCCTCGATATTCGACCCTTTGTGAATCGGCCCCCAAGTCACCAAAATCTGAAGTTGCATCCAGGGTGACAAATGCTGGCGAAGTTGCGCTAACGTTGGCTAATTTGCAGCAAAATACATTACACTACACAAGCCCAGGGAACCTTAATAAAATAAAATAAAGTTGTTATATTGCCCTACACATGAGCCCAGTGTATAGTTATGTGACATATGTTAGGAGATGTAGGGGGGAAGCCGGGTACCCCAGAAAAAATGTACGATCTTTTGCAGCCTATCACCCTGAAAAATGTCCCAGCGTTTTTTGGGACTAAGAAAAATTTGAACTATATTTTTGGGAACTCCTCTGTACTCTATTGCACTTTGCCTGGTCTGAGGTGGCGAAGGCAAGTCTGGCGCAAGAGGAAACGTTCAGTAAAATCTGCATCTTACTGAATTTGCAAAGTAACGCTCTTTCGCCAGAGGGAAACTTCATCTGGCGTAAGAGTGCGAAGTAGCTAGAGTCTATCTCCTTCACTAGCGACCGTTAGTAAATCGACCGAAATGACCTCACGCTGGCTAATTTTCTCCAGCGTTAGTCACTTTGCCCCAAAATATATAGTACAAAACTGCCTTAGCGACGGTCTCTTGTCGTCTATGCCTGTTAGTAAATTGTCGATGTCTCTGCGGATGAGAATTTTGGCAACTTTTCACTAGCAACGACCACTTCACCCTTTAGTAAATCTGCTCCTATAAATGAAGCACCTATCTAGTGCTACTTATCCCTGCTTATGTTTAGGCAAAGAAATAAAAGCAGGCAGTAACTTAAGCAATATGCTCCAGATTGTCCCTGTCCCTTGCATCCAGCTAGAGAACCCTTTTACTTTATCACTTTAAACCATTTATCACCATCTCGGCATATGGCGAAAAAAAGAATATCCACTGTAAATTGGCATCATGTGATGATTCTCTACATCCTTATTTTGTTAAGTTTATTTTGCACATAGGCAGTTTTGTCAATTATAGGCCACACATATATATGTGTATATATATATATTTATTTATATTAATGCCCTTTGGTTATTCAACCTTAGAGCTTGACAAAAGCTGATCAAATAAACGTCATTTGCTGGGAATGAGCCTTTCCCCCCTCTCCCTGTCAAACCTTGTAATTACACTGCATTTACCTGCTGCGTCAATTAGCAAAGTACATTGTTAACATGAAAGAATCCATCTCGTTTTTAAGACCCGCTTTCCCACCACTAAAATATGCAGGAATTTTCGCCTTTATTACCATCAGGAGATAAATGGCTGATTTTCCTTGCTGAAGAATATATAATGGTTAAAAAGTCACTTTTTTCTTCCAGCTCTACATAAATCACAGAAGTAGTCAATATTTAATAATGCTTGCCTTGGTCTGTAGTCCCTTGATCACCCCTGTCATGTGTTATAGCTCCCTCTTCGATATCTTTGACATAAAAGCCCAGCTTTACTGCAATACTAACATGGAGAGGGTCATTACGGATCGACATTTACCTTAATCTGTGACTGCCAACCATGAACCGATAAATTCCAGCAGATTCCACTGGGAGAAATCAGTAAACTTCTCAGTGGAAAGAAATGAAAGGAAAATTCTGCCGAGAACGGAATATATTTTCTACAAGGGCTGCTCTGCAAATGGGTTCTGACTTCTGAAAGTTCTCTCCCTGACTTGCTTTGCTACATTTAATGCCATTTTGATGGCTTGAAAGACAGGAAGACAATGGGCGATGACATGTTGCCGAGGGAAAGCAGAATTTTACTCTGCAGAAGACAATGCCGGATTAAGCCCGGGAGATATGATTTTTACATTATTCACCATCCTGTCTTGTCACAACTCCAGCAGAAATGTTGCTTCTCTCTTCTCTTATTTTTAATCGATACTTACACCACATAATCTTACAAGTGCTTCACGGCAGAATACACAGGGCTTCATTGCATAAAGAGAAGAAGATGTCAGGCTTTGAAAGAGGTCAGCAGAGACTGTCTATCATATATTAAAGGAAGCGGCACATATGTTTCCCAAAACGATACACAAAACACAGCTTTTTGTAGGATTCTTTTGGGATTCCTGTATATAATGTCACATTTTTTTTCTAGCTGCAGTAGAAACATAGATCCAGTACGTATGACATTACAGGAGTAGCCCTCTGTGATTTATATTTATATATAGCATAGAGATCTTATGCCACTCTATACAACATGGGCGAGTGCTAGTGCAACAATAACAACTTACAAATCTGATATGAAGGTAGTGCTACATAGTTAATTAGGTGGCAACAAGTCATGTAAGCAATATATTTTGGGCGAACCTTTGTGCAGAATTCGGTACTTGGCCAAGTACTGAATTCCTTTTGGCAAACCATGCCAGGGGTCTAGAACTGTAGACACAGTTACAGAGGTGCACAATCTCTGGGTTTGCTTTTCTCTTTAGAGTGATTGTTCACATGAATAATCACAATTTGCATAGCTCTATAAATGTAATGTAATTGAGGGGTATGCAGATGAATAGAAAGAACAAGGCTTTGTCCTGGCTAGGTGTGCATTGAATCTGGGATTCTATTTTGGTAAACATTTTGCAAGATTTGTAAATGGCAAATTCGAAGGGACCCAATTCATTATGTAGAACTCCTACTTTAAAGGTCTAAAAGCAACAATGGGTTGTTAACAGATTTATTTAATTTGAACTGGTATTTTACAAAAGTTAAAGAGAAGAACTTTTTTAAAAAGATACCTTTCTGTATCTTCTCCATAGTTTGTAAGGGCAGAGTGATAGTACCCCCTTATGGTAATTAGCACCTTTACACAAAGATATTTTGGATTAGTACATACGAAGTTATGTGCTCCAGGTCACAGGGCAATATTTGTTGCCTAAGGACTGGGTTCCAGCAATTCAAGTTTGAATATGCAAGTTAGAGTTTTGATTCCAAACAAATGTTTGCGGAAGATTCATTTAATCCAAAAATTATGGAGTTGGAGCAACATTTGTTTGTAAAAATATGGGTGGGGGCGTTATACAGTCACACAATAACTGTGTGTGCTTTTCTGTATCTCCCCATCACACACAATTCGGCACAGTGTTTTAAAGAAATTTCAAACAAATTGTAAGTTTTATCTTACAACATACATTATGACCAGATACAATTACCACTAAAATAATACATTGGTGTTTGGAACAATGGGTCAGATTACTTGGTGAATTACTATCACTCTATGGGGTATATTTATCAAAGAGTGAAGTTAAAGATCACCACAGTCCTCTAGAGTAAAATTCTTACACTCTCCTTTCATTTCTATGGGATTTTGAAAGACGTATTGATCAAAGAATGAACTTTCACTTTCACCCATTGATAAATATTAGTGATGGGCGGATTTATTTGCCAGGCAAGAATTTGTGGCAAATTTCCATGTTTCGCCACCTGCGAATAAATTCCAGTGAAAATTCCTATGCTGGTGACAAATTATCAAGTCCATTGACTTTAATGCGCATAAAATTGTCGCCGACATCAATTTTGACGCCTGTGAAATTTCGGGAATTTTTAGATGTTTCTCAAATTTCACGCGAATTTCTCCCATCTCTAATAAATGTTCTTTAAAAACTCCCATAGAAATTAATAGAGAGTGGCGGAATTTCACTCTAGAGGACTTTGATCTCCAACTTCACTCTTTGATAAATAAACCCCTATGGGTCAGGCCTTGCCAATATGCATATTACTAATGTTATGTGTCCAAAATTCCAGGAGATCTTATTGGAAGTTGATTGGATTCTGTATATGAAGTCTTAATTCCAAAGATATGTGCAAACGCCAAAATTAACATGATCAAAAGTATTAAACACAAAATTATATTTAGACAAACTCCAACTGCCAGCATCCCTTGCTCAGCACAGCTTCTAGGCTGATGCTACAGGCTTTAGTTCCAGCTGGGGTACCATAATTATCTGTTCAGTCACGTTACCTTCATTTTTAAAAAACTTTCCATAGAAAATGACAGCGTATGTTATTTGTCCATTGGGTTTTCCAGGGCCCTGCCACTTTAACTGAACTCCTCGTGGCCCATCGATAATCACATGTAGCAGAACGTTTCCCTCTGGTTCCGACTCCTGAGTGTTGGCATCAACCTGTAAAATATTCTGCTTTAGATTTACATGCAAAAAATCCACATTTGCTTTAATACACTTGATCTGCATGATTCAAGGTTTATGATTTCTGGCAATATTTCCAAATATTAAGTCTAATGTGTCATTTTATGGCCTTTAGCAAATTTTGTCTGATTCTGCACTTTCTTTATTCTGCCTTATGCATACCTGTAATAGTCTGGGCTTTTTATGTGTTGCACGTAACCTTATCTTGTTTAAAGCACTTCATCATAAAGCATGTCCATATTTTGGATCCACAGCAAAATGGAAAACTCATTTTTAAAAAATAATGATTACATATTTAGTTCATGCAGAAAAGCTCTGATCATCATGACATCAAATTAATAGTAACAAACAAGAGAAAGTTGTGCTCACCACTCATTTTTAAAACCATTAGGCAGGGGGTGCAATGAGGCTGCGACCACAAACTACATATAGACAAATACAAGATTCCTCTGCACTCAACCCATTATTACAGCTAAAGTCAGGTGATCCCACTGGTCGGTAATAAAAGGGGAACCAAGTTTGGGAGTTTTACTTTGAAAGCAGCGAGTAAGTTGTGGGTAAAACTTTATACTCTTTATAAAATGTATAATGAAGCAATAGAATTCTTAATGAATCAGATGCAAGTTGAGCGTAGGACTGGCCATACCAAGGATGGCCTTGTCTATGTAAATTATGCAGTCACAACCTCATAGCCAGGCCCGGACTGGCAATCTGTGGGTTCTGGCAAATGCCAGAGGGGCTGCTGTATGGTTCCATAGAAAGTTATCATATAGTGGGCTGGTAGGGGGCTGTTTGGGCCTCTGTGTACTTGGAATGGCAGGGCCTATTTTGACTCCCAGTCCAGGCCTGCTCATAGCATCCCCTCTTAATGTTCTTGCAAAATCAGTGATGAGTAGGGATGTAGCGAACTGCCGTTAATGTGTTCGCGAACGCCGTTCGCGAACACCGGCAAAAAAGCGAACAGTTCGCGAACAGTTCGCGAACTTCGAACGCTCGATAAAATCGTTCGATCGAACGATCGAAGGATTTTATTCGTACGATCGAAGGATTTTCGTTCGAATCGAACGATCGAAGCTATTCGATCGAATGATTTTAATTCAATCGAATGCTTATAATCGTTCGAACGAATGGAAATCATTCGATTTTAGCGATCGAACGGTCGAATGGTCGAATGGTCGAACGAAATTTTACTTTGAATCGAACGCGAACACCAATTGGCGAACGTCGCGCGACGTTCGCGAACATTCGGCGGACGCGAACAGTCGAAGTTCGCGCGAACTAGTTCGCCGGCGAACAGTTCGCTACATCCCTAGTGATGAGCACATGTTTCTCTTGTTTGTTATAAATTATAAAGGAGCAGTGGCCAGCTCCATGTTGTAGCTCCCACCCTTTCCAGCTAAAGTCAGGTGATCCCACTGCTGGTCAATAAAAAGGCAACCAAGTTTGGAAGTTTTACTTTGAAAGTTGTGGGTAATACGTATTCTCTTTATAAAATATATAATGAAGCAATAGAATGAATATATAATGAAGCAATAGAAATCTTTATAAATCAGATGCAAGTTGAGTGTAGGAACTGGCCACACCGGGGATGACTTTGACGTAGTTGGCCAGCTTAAATATATTGCAATATATGGGTAAACAATCATTGTTTTGTTTAAAGGATAAGGCATTTTTAGTAGCTTAAGGCACAAAATGTTGCAATGTCCTTAATACATTGATAATGGGTTGAGTGCAGAGGATCTCTTGTATTTGTCTATATCAAATTAATAGTAATATGAATCAAGTCTGAATAAAGGTGTCATAACAACGAAGGCACAGCCTTGGAAGGGGGTCTGCACAACAAGCAGACATTTAGGCATAGCATGTGTGTGTTTTGCATTCATATTGCTACTTTAGTCTCTCCCCCAAATTTTTAAGTTTTCTCTATAATTCCCATTTGAAATTTGGTTGAATTTTTGCCTTTCTTTCACACTAACACTATTAGCCCTGTGTTTCACTTATGGCAAGAGAAAACCCTAATGCCTTTTATTTTCAAATAATCTCTTGTTGTTCTTCCCTCTTAATATCATTTTTGTTTCAATTCTGTCAGTGATTGTTATATTTAGCCTATTTCTTGTTATCCTTCTCTATACTAAATTCCCTTTTTTGCTATTAGAATGAGTCCTTTTTTTTCAACTTTTTAAGCCCCTAACCCCATTCAATTGTATTTTTCCCATTATTTACCACTTCTTCTTTTGGAAGAGCAATCTTCAAAAGTCTGAGACCACTGTTTGTCTATGAAGATTGGGGAAATGTTTTTTTTTTTATAATGATTTATTTATGGGGAGGAGTGAACTGCATAAAGGTAAATTTTGGACAAATGGAATGTCCATGGCATGATCTATCTATCTATCTATCTATCTATCTATCTATCTATCTATCTATCTATCTATCTATATTTTTTTCTTTACCATAGTGCCCTTTAGGGTGACTGCCTGCCATTGCTTTTTAAAGGTGGGGTACATCACCCTATTTTTACAAGGAAAACTAGAAATGAGGAATGGGTCGAGTTGGTTGGTGATATGGAATTTAGGTCTGATATCTGTGGACCACAGGAAAAGAATTCAAGATGATTTATTTTTGTGTAACATCCTTATTGCATGGCCTTGACCTCAGTGTACAAGAAAGTCATCAATCTATGAGTACTTTAGTAGATATTGCATGAAAAGGGAGGGGAACATTGCCTTTTGGGTCCTGCTGGGAAGTAGTATCCTCTTGGAAACAGCCAGACATCAGGCAAAGGCAGTTCCTTTCTTTAGAACCTTGCTTGTATCCAAGCTCAAATAGTAGTAGAAGTCACAAATGAACAATTAGAAAGTGGTAGTTTTACTTATTAGTAAAGAGAGCAAGTCTCTAATACCTAGATAGAGGTAGTACTGAGAAGTCAATGTCCTACAAAAAGTCATAGGGGACTAGAATAAAACTGAACAATAATGATACTAAAGTTGAAACCTGAAACTAAAGATCTTAAGGTATTTTTAATTGTGGGTCACGGTCCTATGTTCTCAGAGGGAAATTTATTAGAGATAGAATAACCCTTTGCAGCAGATCCACCAGATCCAAAACATATGAAGTAGTGATGAACGAATATGTCCCATTTTGCTTTACTGGAAAATTCGCGAAATGGCTAAATAATTCACAAAACTCATTGAAGTCAATTTTTTTTAACACGTGCAAAAAAATCTCTTGCTCCAAATGCATTAAAGTCAACGGCCATTCTTTCTTATGGCAACTTTTTTGTCCAAATGCATTAACGTCAATGGGAGTTTTTTCTTATGGCGACTTTTTTGTCTCGCTGACATTTTTGTCTCTGTGACGTTTTCTGCTGCAAATTTTTGCCACAGTTTTGCGAAAAAAAATTAAAGATGGTAAATGTGAAGTTTCGCTGCAAATCCATGGCTGGCAAAAAAATTCACTCAGCACAGATAGACAGATTGATAGATAGATAGATAGATCACTTCCAACTATCCACTCTGAAGATCTGTCCTGGGCAGCCGATGTGGTCTAGCAGTCAGTGCTCCTTCTACTTGTGCCAGGAAAATATTTCTTGTAGCATGTTCTCAGCCAATAGTGACACAGCGATTTTGACATGAGCGAATTTTCAGACGTGTGTCCAAAATCTTTTGATGCTGGCGAAACGCAAAATTTGCGCTAGGCGAATTTATTCGCCCATCAGTTTATTCGCCAAGTCTAGTAACTGAGAGAAACCAATTAGATTTCAAATGCATGCAGTTGATTGGATGCTTTTGGCCATTAAAGGTAAAATTGGCTTTGCACCTTTTATGATATTCCCCTAATCATTTAAAAAATTACTTTTATATTGTGTGCTTCACTTTCTGTTGATGTAGCCTTCCTTGTGTGCTTACCTGTTGTGATGTTATGACTCACAATGTGTTGTACAGTATGGCCTTTCTGAATTTATGACAAATACATAACTTCAATCTGAGACTATGTTGGAATAAAAGGTTTGAGGGAATTTAAGCCTTTTTGTACAGACTTTTATTTAATTTACATTATATATATTATTATATTATATATATTAAGGCTTTAATTTTTTTAAACATCCAAAGTTAAAAATGAAGACATTTATCTGGCATGAGGCCAGGCAAGCTTTTAAGAGTAAATATTCATCAAAGTAGCTCAAGCTGTAAAATGTTTCATGGTTATAAAGTTTCTTTTCTACCAATACATGATATGAGCAAAGTGCTTTTAGCTGACACAATTAGGAATAGCACAAAGCTCATTTTGGAGAAAAGGTATAGGAATGTGCTTGGATTTTTTTTTTCCACAAAGGGACACCAGCATCTAAAATATATATACATATAAATATCTGTTTTAAATTTACATTTGCAGTAAGTTGTGTAATAAAAAACACAAAGGGACAGATTTATCAAAATTTAAATGATTGTATTTTATATTTTTTAGAATTTGGAGAAATAATCCCAAAAGTCAAAAATCTTGATTTTGTGCTTGTTTAGGGAAAATTTTGAAACCTGAAAACTCAATAGCTTAAAAACATACCTTAACATACCATACAATACAAACAATAACCTGAACACAATGAAATCACATCCTGCCCTTTATTTTCAATGAGTCTACCAAATTTAGAATTTCTCTCGAAATCCTGGATTGAAAAATAGCGTGAAATTTGAATTTACCATCCCCTTTGATTTCTACATGATAGATACCAAATTTTTAATTCAAGTTTTGAGTTTTTTGTGCTTAATAAATCTCAAAAAATGATAATTTTTGAAGCTCTAATTGAATTGTTGATCTTTGTCACTGTAAAAGCATACACGACAAATAAATCACAGTTATAGGGGTAGATTTATCAACATTAAAATTTTAACTTTTTACCAAGATTTTAGTTTCTTGTGAAAAATGTATCAAGTGAAAAACATTAAATAAAAAATACCTGCCTCTAAAAGTGCCAAGTTCATGTAGAAGTCAACGGGATTTTTTTATTTTCAAAATGCAAGCTATTTTTTTTTAAATAGAGTTTTCACATCGTGCAAAATTTGGCAGACTGCATTAAATTTTTTCACAGTTTTAAGTGATTGAGTTTCAAATGTTTTCATAAATAATTTGAAGAAACCTAAAAATTTCGAATTGTGATAAATCTACCCTTAAGGTGCAATTTTATTTAATATTGAGAGTAAACAAAATTTGATTTTCAAACCAAAAACAATCTTGAAAATGCAGTTTAATATATTTGGCAGATAAAACCTGTTAAGATTCTCTAATGTATGAGTGATGTATTTTATTTTCTTCAAGACTTTTAACACAGATTTTTATAATCAAAATTTTACAGAAAGAATGAAACAATGTGATTTTCAATTGTGAGAGAGTGATCACGTTCATGTTGTATTTACTGTATAATTTCATATTGTTTGTAAATAATCATGCCCCTACTTGTGATGTGGAATTAGGAGCACTTGTTTATTTATTTTTCAAGGTACTGTTGGAGCACTTTGTTTACTGCCAGTGATGGCACACCCTGTATAGTTATGGGCTAATTGTCGCCGCTGTTTGGTGAATTCATTTGCTTACGGTGAAATGAAGAAATTTGCCACAAATTTGTGTCTGGTGAATTTATTCACCCATCACTAACCCTGTATATTATGACTGATGTTTATGAAGGGTTTAACTTTCACAAGTGTGCAACTGCTCTGCACCAAGGGGCAGATTTATCAAGTAATTTTTTGGATACTTCAACCATCGAATAGGATACTATGATTTCGACTTCGAATTCGATTTGAAGTGAGATCGTTCGAATATTCGACCATTCGATAATCAAAGTACTGTCTCTTTAAAAAAACATCAACTTCAATTCTTCGCCAAATTAAACCTGCCGAAGTGCTATGTTAGCCTATGGGGACCTTCTAGAGCAGTGTTCTAAGTTTTTGGAAGTCGAAGTAAAATCGTTCGATCAATCCTTCGATACCCAAATTCGATGAAAAAAAATTTGACTTCGATATTCGAAGTATTTCAATTCGATGGTCGAATTTCGAAGTATTTTTATCCTTCGACCCTGGATAAAACTTCAACTTCAATTCTTCGCCAAATTAAACCTGCCGAAGTGCTATGTTAGCCTATGGGGACCTTCTAGAGCAGTTTTCTAAGTTATTGGAAGTCAAAATAAACTCGTTCGATCGATCGTTCGATACCCAAATTCGATGAAAAAAAATTTGACTTCGATATTCGAAGTATTTCAATTCGATGGTCGAATTTCGAAGTATTTTTATCCTTCGACCCTGGATAAAACTTCAACTTCAATTCTTCGCCAAATTAAACCTGCCGAAGTGCTATGTTAGCTTATGGGGACCTTCTAGAGCAGTTTTCTAAGTTTTTGGAAGTCAAAGTAAAATCGTTCGATCAATCGTTCGATCAATCGTTCGATACCCAAATTCAATGAAAAAAAATTTGACTTAGATATTCAAAGTATTTCAATTCGATGGTCGAATTTCGAAGTATTTTTATCCTTCGACCCTGGATAAAACTTCAACTTCAATTCTTCGCCAAATTAAACCTGCCGAAGTGCTATGTTAGCCTATGGGGACCTTCTAGAGCAGTTTTCTAAGTTTTTGGAAGTCAAAATAAACTGGTTCGATGGATCGTTCGATACCCAAATTCGATGAAAAAAAATTTGACTTCGATATTCGAAGTATTTCAATTCGATGGTCGAATTTCAAAGTATTTTTATCCTTAGACCCTTGATAAATCTGCCCCCATGTGTTAAGTTTATTGTGCACTAATTAGTACAATTGTGTGCCCATTACCACACATGGTAATTGCGTCCAGCATTATTAATGGAGTCCTATAGACACTTTTTAGTTGAATTCTTTAAAGTTACAGTAGAATGTTGTATAATCAGTATTGGTTTTCTTTACATTTGAATACTTTTCAAATGCTGCTTACCTTTTTGCTAAGGGTACAGCCTTTTGCAGTGCACACTCGTAGTTGGAAAGAATGCTTGCTCCAGGGAGAGAGACCGTCCACAAAATAACTAAGATCTGAGGAATTCTGTACTAAAATTCCATCCATATATAGTGTATAGCTGGTGATCATGCCTGAAATATATAAATATATTGTATTGATTAACAGAAGTAGAAAGTAGGACAAATGAAAGATAAATAAATGATCCATTGGAAAACACAGAACAGAGATATTACTTAATCACAGTGCATCATCTGACATTTTTTTTTCTTGCACTGGAAATCAAGTTGCTTTTCTTTCATGCAGTTAGAAATCAATTGAAGCATCTCTATTGATTTTAAAAATTAAGCAGAAGCCATATATTAAAGCAAATTATTTGAATGCTTCATAGTATTAAACAATCATCAGTCTTCATGAACTGGCAATCAATATTCTGATTTCCTTTAATGATTTAAAATCACCCTGATGATTTAAAAATATAGGCCTGTGTATACTGTATTGGTGTAGGTATACTGTAGTGGTGTTTTATTCTTATATGCTAAACACAATTGCGTTTGCTTGATGGGTAATGGGTTCAGTTCCAGTACTCTGCATTTTAATGCCATTAATCTGTAAATTTTGGGCACAAGTCTGTTAGAGCTATTGATGCTACACACAGACAGAACCCTCAAAGGTTCCCCAGAGTCAATGGTGCATTTATGCTCGATTCAAGGGGGGGAGGGGATGCATTAGGAGCAAGCCAAATATTAGCCTGTGCATACTGTATAGGTGTAGGTATATTGTTCTTTTTATTTTTATATGCTAAACACAATTACCTTTGCTTGATTTCTAATTATTAGATATATATTTAATATGAAATATATGGGAGTGCTAGGAGAATTTGTTTTGTGCAACAATGTTCAGTCAATTAAGAGGGACCACATTTGCAGTTGAATTCAGTTGAATTCACAAAAAACTAAATAAAAAACTATATATATAGTATTATATATTATCTGAAAACTCGTTATCCAGAAAGCTCTGAATTGCAGAGAGGCTGCCTCCCATAGATTTTTCTCTGTAATAATAAAACAGTACCTTGTTCTTAATTCAAACTAAGATATACTTAATCATTATTGGAGGCAACGCCAACCTATTGGTTTATTTAATGTTTACATGATTTTCTGGTAGACTAGACAAAGTATAAAGACCCAAATTATGGAAAGATCCATTAGCCGGAAAACCGCAGGTCCCGAACATTCTGGATAACAAGTCTCATAGCCGGCGTACATTCACATTACCATTTTTTTCTTTTTTCTAGAGCTTCTACTAACAAGATTTTGCTAAGTGTGTTAGCATTGTCATTGCCAATATTGTTCAGTAAGATTGGGATAACCACCTATAGGTACCTCATTAATATCTGTTTATTAGAGCCATTTACCATTTGGGTGCATAGGTTTAGACCAAGAAATGTTGAAAGACTCAGCTGAATGTGACTCTATTCTAGGAGTCTGGACACCTCCTGGTGAACTTTCCTCTGTTATCGCTACACTAACGTTGCTTGTTGTACATCCTCCTTGAGTGCATGCCTTAAAAATGGGGCAAAAGATAAAGATGTAAAAAAAAACACAATTATTAATGTCATTTACTGTTTAACATTTTGCAAAAATCAAAAAAGGACATATTTTACGATTGCTTTGATGCCATGAAAGCACTTGTTTGAGTTTGCAACACCAATACTTTATGATATATAATAAATAAATGCATTCTACAGGACTGAAAATAATTTAAAGCCACCGTGGTAACCATCTTGTAGACACTAGTGGTTATGCAAGGCAATTAAATGCTGTCTTACCTATAGTAACAAAGGAGACAGCCACTATGTTTTTGGCAGTTTGCACCCTGTCCTGGCATCAGTGACCGTAGGTTTGGAATGGAGCAGAATGACCTGCACTTTCCATGTGAATAAAACCCTGACTGCATTCAGAAACACTGATGGTCAGGTATGGGAGAAATACATTGGCATAACCCCCTCTTGTCTTTTCCAATACCATAACTTGCGTGTCATTAAGGCACACAAGAAAGAGACAACCAGTGGGCACAGGGTCATATTGAGACTTTACCACCTATCCTATGGCAGGCAATAAATCCAGGGCTGATTTGTGCCTGGTGGATTAAAAGTCCTGCACGAGGTGCAGAACTCAGATATTCCCTGGACTCAAGTGACCATGGTGCATGGTCTTGCTTCTCCTTTCGTACTTTCATCTGGGTCAACTGAAAATGAGACTACTGTTGTCTTGGTTTGCTATGGCAAATTATACATCTGCCTCCCTGTACATACTGTTTGTTGAGAACACATAAGCTTCAAAGTCATCATTTTTTATTGACGACTCCAAGTAGACAATAAGTTCAGTTGAATGGATAATTAGTACAGTCTATTGGGACCGCCTTTCTTCACAATTATGTTTTTCTTTTGTACTTTTGCTATTAAAAATATATTTTAGCTGATAAAGCTCTACTATATGATTTTATTTCCCATGTGACATGTAAGTCTTCCCCCATACAATGAAAAACATAGTTTTATATTTACAGTCAAAATTCTGATGTTTATCATTTACCCGATGGCAGATCATCAATACTAGAAACTAGATGTCCAGTATTAGGCCACCGTTGACTTAAAGTTACTTCAGATCAAAGGAATTTAATCCTCTTTTACTTCAAAGGTAGATGGCACAAAGCATAGAGGCATGATGTTTCCACACGTTTGGTCTTTAGAAAAGCACTTGTTCAATAAATGTCATCTGATTTTAGATTAGAATATATTTAAACCTTGAGACTAAAGGTCTATAAAGTACTTCTTGCTCTGTTCCAGATCCTGTATATGGAAAAACATTATTTGTCTATTTAGTGCACCCTTAATAATCTGAAGTCAACATATCATAGACAACAACCTTATGGAGTCAATTTATAAACATTTACTTTAACAATTCAAGAAACATGGAATTTTCATTATTTACTAAGCATAAAAACCATTAAAAACCATGAATGTAAAAGCTGGCCATCATATATGATGTCATATAGAAGTCAATGGGAGCTGTCCTTAGCAAATTTTAAAATATGAAAAACCTCTAAAACTACACAAATTAAAATTTTGATAAATAGGCCTCCAAGTGTCACTTGCCACTCAAACCTTCTGTAAGATCTTGAAAGCATGGACATCAAATGCTCTTGCTTCATTCTATCCCCTGATGAGAAAATTATGGAAATACCCATCACCATTATCGCTTCCCCTGTAGGTTGTATTAATTTTTTTCTCAAAGAACTGAGTGCACTGAGGTCTTCTTCGGTTTCTCTTAAATACTTGGTCTTCAGTCTTTAAATGTTCATGGTACTTGAAGGTGCCATATACAGGTATGAGACCTGTTATCCAGAATGCTCGGGACCTGGGGTTTTCCAGATAACGGATCTTTCTGTAATTTGGGTCTTCATGCCTTAAGTCTTCTTGAAATTCATTTAAACATTAAATAAACCCAATAGGCTGGTTTTGCTTTCAATTAGTGATGGGCGAATTTATTAGCCAGGCGCGAATTCGAGGCGAATTTGCGCGATTCGCTTCTACCGAATAAATTTGCGAAACGACTGCGAAAATTTGCGGCAAAAAAACGGGCGCCGGTGTCAAAAATGAGACGCCGGCACCGTTTTGCAAATTTTGCGCGAACCGAAACGGTGCAAATTCGCCCATCACTACTTCCAATAAGGATTAATTATATCTTAGTTTGGATCAAGTACAAGCTACTGTTTTATTATTGCAGAGAAAAAGGAAATAATTTTTAAAAATTTGGACTATTTGGATAAAATGGAGTCTATGGGAGACAGCCATTCCGTAATTCGGAGTTTTCTGGATATCGGGTTTCCGGATAAGGGATCCTATACCTGTATTTAACAACCAGATATCTCAAATGTGTATGTTCTCTTGTACAGTATGGGTCAATCTGATCTACTGATTAAAAATGAAGATGCAGAACAACACATGTATATTGCAGCTTACCTATAGGTGTCTTTTGGCCTACCTATTTTGACAGCTCAACTTTACTACACACCATTTACGCGGCATTCCTTTAATCTAAACTTTCTTGTTAAGAAAAGATGAAATAAAGATTCAAATAGATTCTATACGTCTAGAAGCAATTCCTCTTAGCGACATCTGCACCTAATTGTGCTGCTTGTGTGAGTTTCTTGAATAAAGAGAGGACTGTGATCTTTAAATGACCTCACTGCATCTAGATTAATGAATTTTCACTGGGAGAAATACAATATATTTTTAGACACAGGCATAAGGTAAACCACTCGATTGATTCATATTAATAAGCATTACCTTTGCAATCTAAAGATTACGCTCCACAATATGCAGAGTATGCACTGTATCGAATAATTCTTTGCCTAATTTTTAATTGCTTAAAACCATTTTTTTTTACAATTTAATGTTCAAGTGATAACTGTGAATATAATGAGAGGGCTCAATGCATATGAAGCAGACTAAATGTATGCATGCTATCCACATCAATGTAAATTTATTCATAATCAAGGACTGAATATCTCTTATGGTCCTCATCAAAACAAATATCCATATATAGATTTTCAAGTAAAAAAGTCTGGACGAAAATCAGTAAACTTTTATACTTTGATTTTCACTGTGCATCATACTGTATAAAGGTGTTTTTTTTTATTGAAAAATAACAATAAAAAATCCTTATCACAGTATGAAAGCTGAACCAAAAATACAGTATAAAAGAAAAAGAGTTTAGACCAATAAAAAAACATATAGAGAACCCTATTTATAAAATCATGTTGACTTGGTGGCATAGCAAACTTTGTACATTTGTTTTTCATTCTACAATTCTATTTTTATTAAGGGGATTATTTACTAAACTACAAATTTATCTAGTCGGGCTTTTTGGGGAAAAACTTGAATTTTTCAAGATGCATTAAAGCCCGATACTGCAAAAAGTCAGAATCCGAAAATCCACCACCTGCCGAGGTTGTGTATAAGTCAATGGCAGAAGTTGGAGCACTGGAAGTTTCTGTGGTCTGCACTAGAATTAGCCCTAAAATCAGATCATTTCAGGCTTTTTAGCTAAAAATCCAAAAAAATTAAGTTTTTTGGGAAAAACCCTGAAAAAATAAAGTGATTTAGGAACTCTCCCAAAAAAAATTTCACGATTTGGGTTTTCGCTCAATTTTATCGAATTTTTACCCAAACCGACTAAATTGAGCTCTTTTAATAATAAACAAGGTAACATTGGGTATAGGAGATTGGTCGTGTTTTTTTTTTTGACTAATAATTCAGAATTTTAGTAAATAACACCCATAGGCAAAAATCGCAAAAAAAAATTTTGATTTTTTTTCATAAAATCTGACTTTTGAAAAATCACAAATGTTTCGGAATTTATTAAACCCCGAGGATGGAAAAGTCAGAATCTGAAAATGTCAGACCTGTCGAGGTTGCATATAAGTCAATGGGAGAAGTCTCAATGATTTTTTGATGTGATCTGGGTTTTCATGCAATTCCCCAAAGTTTTTTGAGTTTTCCAGAGAAAATTCCGAAAAAAACATGAAAATCTGTTTTTTTTCCACAAACCAAATTTTTGGGAAGATGTAATAAAAAATAAGCATAATAAACCTGAGCAGATTTGATTGGAGTTTGTAGCAGAATATGTTGAGATAAATTCAGACTTTGATATATAACCCCCTAAACATTTTTTTAAGCAGATTTAAGGTATACTGATCCAAAAGAATGAAAACTTTTATCCAGAAAACCACAGGTCCCTATCTGGATAATAGATCCTATCCTAAGGATTCTGTATGATAGAGCTTATCCCATGCATTGTCTATAATAGATCCTATACATGTATACCATAATTGGTTAGTCCCATGTGTTTAACACTTACACTTAACTTGATGAAGTACTTTGTTCCTGGTATCAGATTTTGAACAGTATAATCTAAAAACAGCTCAGAGCTATTGTAGATGACTTGCCAACAACTTCTGTTTTTTGGATTGCTAGTAATATGTAGAATATACCGTTCAAGGATTCCGTTGCTTCTCCTTGGCTCTCTCCATCTGCAAATTGAGTAAAAAAATAGTTTGATCTGACGGCAGGCAATTTGATCCAAATTTTCTAATTAATCATCTGGACCTATGCGTTTTATTATAAATTGTAAAGGTTTGTGAAGCCATTCCTGTAGTTATTTTTATGTCGAAGAGTAATACTTTTTCAGTTAAAAGAAATCAGCAGTAGAGTTTGATAGGGACTTCATCCCTTTGACATTTGCAATATAAAGGAGCCTCTCCAGCATGCAAATATTAAAGTCACATTCATAATCAATATGAAATCAAAGGAAGCTCCTTCATCTACATTTTAATCAAGGCCAAATTCTGTTTCTCCGGATTTAATTACCTGAACTTCCCTTCCCTGTCAAACAGGTTTGAACTTGATCTAAGTGCAGAGGATTTGGCCTGAATCCATTCTCATGGGGACTGACCAATACATAATTAATGTGAAAAGATAATATTGTTTCAGAAAGCCAGAAAACACCGAAGGCAAGTATGACGCAGATTGTAAGAGAAAATCAATATCAAATCTAAGATCATTTGCAGTTTTTAATGATTTACTTTTTATTATTTTTCTTTTGTGCACTAGTGATGTGAGAGTCAAGGAATTCTCAACCCGCACCAGACCCTAACCCGACTCACTTGGCAAGTGGTTCCCTGCTTCATTATATGCCTGCCCCCATCTTTGACATCATGGAGGGGCAGGGAGCATCGCAATTTGACGCAGGAGTTGGAGCACTGTTAGGTCATGGGTGGGGAGGGAGGCAATGGCATAAGGAAGAGCTTGGCCTGCACCCACTTGTCACCTCAATATTTTGTGCAAGTGTCGGCCCATTTGGTTGGCAGGGCTTAATTACATAAGCAAACTGGCAGCCGTTATGAATAAATTGTAAAATATTATTACAGGTATGGAACCTATTATCCAGAATGCTTGGGACCTGAGGTTTTCCAAAGAAAGGATGTTTTTGTATATTGGATCTCCATACCTTAAGTCTACTAAAAACCATTTAAACAAGTTTGTTTTGCCACCAATAAAGATTAATTATATCTTGAATGGGATCAAGTACAAGCTACTGTTTTATTATTAGAGGGATAAAGGAAATCATTTGATTAATAATGAGTCTTAGGAAAATAACTTTACTGTATTCCTGAGCTTCCTGGATAATTGGTTTCTGGATAACTCTCATACTTTTTTTAATTCAAATTAATGAGAATGTTGTGTGATGATAAGTGGGCAGTAGTGATGGGCGAATTTATTCGCCAGGCGCAAATTCGTGGCGAATTTGCGCGATTCGCTGCTGGCGAATACATTTGCGAAACGGCCGTGAAAATTCGCTGGCGAAAGTTCGCCGCGTCCAAAAAAAATTGTCGCCAGGCATTAAAAAAAACAGGCGTTGGCGTAAAAAAATGGACGTCTGTGTCAAAAATGAGACGCCGGCGCCGTTTCGCTAATTTTTCGCCATTTCGTGAATTTTTCGGGAAATTCATGAATTTTTCGGCACAGCGAAAAGGTGCAAATTCGCCCATCACTAGTGGCCAGTTCATACTGTCATAACCAAGGGGCTACAGTGGATAGATCGTAGTGTTTCATTTTGGGCAATTCTTTATGTGCAAATGTGTTGCACAAGTTAATAAAAAAGAATATAGAAACCAGGGATACAACTTTACTTCTGCTTCTTTACAAAATTCAAATGCTATCCAAAACAGGATAGAACTAAAGAACCAAGAAACGACTAAAAAAAACGCATCCATCCGTTTTTGTGATATGCTGTAAGAACTGGATTTGTATTTGCATTAGAGAATCATTTTTATAAAAAAAGAGAATATTTTTGAATCAATTGTTTTCACAAATACCTGAAAAAGCAATTAGCCAAATAAGGCTTATTCTGATTTTTTTTTTCTCTAAAAAAATAATGGCAGCAATCAAATTTGTTGTTAGCAATCTTTCATTGAAAATAAGACATTCCATTACATACTGTACAAAGATTTTTGTTGCATCCAAGACCGTAAGAACTGGTGGAGCCACATAATCTGGTGGCAACTGAGCTGTGAAGATGGTAATCTCGGAACTGTTGGTGCAGCCAACTAGAGTACAGGCAGTCAGCAAAAAGTGGTATGGTGCAAAACCAGTCAATGCTGGAAGAAGAAAAAACATAAAACACTGGGTCAGGTCATATAATCAAATAATTAAGAGTTGATAAAGAATCTGAGATTACCTTTTCATCTTTAGAGAATGCTCCCAGTGGGATCGCCATTGGGACTGTCAAAACCTCTCCTATCTTTGAAAACTGCAATTATCTCTACCGGTAAGGGTCACATATCTGAGATTACAGAACATGCTTCCATACTGATAACGCAAGAACATGAAATACTCACTGGGGCTCATTTATAAACTTTTGCGCAGGGCAGATTGGTTCACACCATAAGTATATTTGCCCTGCGCATGGTTATATTTAAAAAGCTGAAAAAGAGTGTGCAAACAGAATTGCGAATTGTGACTTTTTTTGCACTGCAAATGTCCATAGGAGCTTTTTAAATATGGCAAAAATCACAAATTGCAAATATTTATGTGAACGCTATGCATTTGATGCCACAACTTTGGCATAATATTTACAAAACAGTTTTGCAAATTTGAGTTACTTTCAATACTATTTTCATGCACAGTGAACAGCCTCTCACAGTGGACGCACTCACGCAAACACCCATTTTATTTGCGAAAATGTATGCGCAATGTGAATTCTCAGAAACCGGAAAGAAGGGCACAGCAGTGAAATATTTTAGAATTCAGGAAAAAAGCATGGGCAATACAAACATTTGCAAATAAATATGCGCTGCGTAAACTTTATAGATGACCCCCACTAACTGTAATACACATTTGTTGTGTGCTAAGCGCTTTAGTAAAAGTAATTTATTATTCATAAGCAAAATTAAATTGAAAACTGAAATAGGGTTCTATCAAACAATGTTGCATTAGTTCTTGTTACAGGTAGTAAATCAACCCCTGTGACAAAATAAAAGCAAATGCCTGGTTCGGCATTAGAGGTCAATTCAAGAATTCAAGTCTTGCAATTGTTCAGCAGTGTTCTTTTGCCACTTACTGGCACTTACTCTCATTCCTGTTTCATGTTTATTTCCTCAAAACTGTCATTTTCTGTCTATTAGTGATGTAGCGAACTGCCGATTTGATGTTCGCGAACGCCGTTCGCGAACACCGGCAAAAAAGCGAACAGTTCGCGAACAGTTCGCGAACTTCGAACGCTCGATAAAATCGTTCGATCGAACGATCGAAGGATTTTATTCGTACGATCGAACGATTTTCGTTCGAATCGAACGATCGAAGCTATTCGATCGAATGATTTTAATTCAATCGAATGCTTATAATCGTTCGAACGAATGGAAATCGTTCGATTTTAGCGATCGAACGGTCGAATGGTCGAATGGTCGAACGAAATTTTACTTCGAATCGAACGCGAACACCAATTGGCGAACGTCGCGCGACGTTCGCGAACATTCGGCGGACGCGAACAGTCGAAGTTCGCGCGAACTAGTTCGCCGGCGAACAGTTCGCTACATCCCTACTGTCTATATCTAGATCCACGCAGAAAGGTGGTAGAAATATATTTCACAGGTGCTTTCCCCTACTAGAAACAGCAATCTTAGAATTTATGGATATATGTACTGTTTGTATGAAGCAATATATGTATTTAGGAGATTATTTACTAAACCTCCGTTTTTTCTGCTCTGGGTTTTTTGGGCAAATACTCAAATTTTTACTGAAAAAAAAACTTGAATTTTTTTAATTTTACCCCGAAGCTGCTAAAAGTCTGAATTTGAAAATCTGTCATCTCAAACCTGCTGCGGTCATGTAGAAGACAATGGCAGATGTCCTATTTACAAGGTGAAGATTTTTTGATCGGCGCTGGGTTTCGTTTGATAATACAAAAAATTCAGGGTTTACGGGTAATAACACGGAAAAATTTAGGGGCCGATTCACTAACTTCGAGTGAAGGATTTGAAGTAAAAAAACTTCGAATTTCGAAGTGTTTTTTGGGCTACTTCGACCATCGAATGGGCTACTACGACTTCGAATAGAAGGATTCGTACTAAAAATCGTTCGACTATTCGACCATTCGATAGTCAAAGTACTGTCTCTTTAAGAAAAAACTTTGACCCCCTAGTTCGCCATCTAAAAGCTACCTAACTCAATGTTAGCCTATGGGGAAGGTCCCCATAGGCTTTCCTAAGTTTTTTTTGATCGAAGGATATTCCTTCGATCGTTGGATTTAAATCCTTTGAATCGTTAGAGTCGAAGGATTTTATCGTTCAATCGAATGAATAATCCTTCAATCATTCGATCGCACTATTTGCGCTAAAATCCTTTGACTTCGATATTCGAAGTCGAAGGATTTTAATTCCCAGTCGAATATCGAGGGTTAATTAACCCTCGATAGTCAAACCTTTGTGAATCGGCCCCTTAGTATTTCGGGCATCTAATCCAAAAAATTTGTATGATTGGGGTCTTCACTTGATTTTATAGAGTCTTTTCCCGGCCCTACTTTTTTGAGTAATTTTAATGATTAATAAGATAAATCATGGATGGGAGTTTGATTGAGCTTGGTTTAATAGAGATATGAGATAAATTCTAGTTTTAGTAAATAGCCCCCCTAATGTCTGCACTGGAACTGGAGTAAGATGACTGTTGGAACAATATTTTTATTTGCAGTATATCTGTAACCTTGGGGGGGGCAAGTCTAAATGTAGGACCAAGATGTTGGAGGCAAACAGACTACCAGTAGATCATGCCGTGGTGTTGTCACTTTTTAGTGCCTGAATTCTTGGTTCTGAAGAATAGTTGCTTGAAATAGGGTTCAATAAGTAGTGATGGGCGAATTTATTCGCCAGGCGCGAATTCGTGGCGAATTTGCGCGATTCGCCACCAGCGAATAAATTCGTGAAACTCCCGCGAAAATTCGCGTCAAAAATTCGCCTGCGTCAAAAAAAAAATTTCGAAAAAATGGACGCCGGCGTCAAAAACGGGCGCCGATTCGCGAATTTTTCGCCATTTCGCGGCGAAACGGCGCAAATTCACCCATCACTATCAATAAGTAGTAGTTACAAGAAAAACATCCCTGAGTCAATGAATAGAGATGGCGCGAACTGTTCGCCGGCGAACTTGTTCGCGCGAACATCGGGTGTTCGCGCTCGCCGGAAGTTCGCGAACGTCGCGCGACGTTCGCCATTTTGGGTTCGCCATTGTTGGCGCTTTTTTTTGCCCTCTCACCCCAGACCAGCAGGTACATGGCAGCCAATCAGGAAGCTCTCCCCTGGACCACTCCCCTTCCCTATAAAAACCGAAGCCCTGCAGCGTTTTTTTCACTCTGCCTGTGTGTGCTGAAGAGATAGTGTAGGGAGAGAGCTGCTGCCTGTTAGTGATTTCAGGGACAGTTGAAAGTTTGCTGGCTAGTAATCGTGTTGATACTGCTCTGTTATTGGAGGGACAGAAGTCTGCAGGGGTTTGAGGGACATTTAAGCTTAGGTAGCTTTGCTGGCTAGTAATCTACCTTCTACTGCAGTGCTCTGTATGTAGCTGCAGTGGGCAGCTGTCCTGCTTCTGATCTCATCTGCTGACTGCTGCAATAACAGTAGTCCTTGTAAGGACTGCTTTTATTTATTTTTTTGTTCCAATACAGAGCAGTATCAAGCAGATTACTAGCCAGCAAACTTACTATCATCTGTCCCTGAAATCACTAACAGCTCTCCCCCTACACTATCTCTTCCAAGCACACACAGGCAGATTTTTCAGATACATTTTTGCCCTTGATCCCCCTCTGGCATGCCACTGTCCAGGTCGTTGCACCCTTTAAACAACTTTAAAATCATTTTTCTGGCCAGAAATGTCTTTTTTAGATGTTAAAGTTCGCCTTCCCATTGAAGTCTATGGGGTTCGCGAACCGTTCGCGAACTGCTCACATTTTTGCGCAAGTTCGCGAATATGTTCGCGAACTTTTTTTCCGACGTTCGCTACATCCCTATCAATGAATTGTCCTGCTACCCAAAATGTAACCTCAGCCGTGAACCAAAAGGTTCTTGTTGTTATTCTGGTGCACAATATGTTCATGTTCATGTTCTTGTGTATGTCCTAGCATTACTGACCAATTATTATTAAACTGGTTAATAAAAGTGAAAATTTTTTTAAAATATATTTAAATATAAAACTTTATCACATATTTCAGCTTGAGTGTTAATATGTTATGAATGTAATACTGTTGATCCAATGCTATTATACTTTATTATTTTAATAATAAAAAAATGTATGTAATATACAGTGAAGAATTCCCTTACACACCTCTCCGGGTGAATTTTTAAAAAATTTTTTAACCAACTTAAGGTGGCCATACACAGGCATACTTTTATCGTTCTGCGATGAATGATCGTATCATTATTTTACCATGTGATATGCCATCCACGGAGAACGATCATATGAACAGATATAACCATTGTTCAACAAATGAGGAGTGGTGGTAGCATTGTGTCTGTAGTATATAGTCAGTTTCTCCACTAGTCCTGCTCCATGCAGACTAGTGATGGGCGAATATATTCGCCAGGCGCAAATTCCCCGCCAGCGAATAAATTCGCAAAACGCCTGCGAAAATTCGCCTGAAAAAATTTGCAAGTGTCAAAAACAGCCGTCGGCATCAAAAAACAGGCGCCGGCGTCAAAAACTTTTTGCCGTTTCGTGAAATTCTGCATCACTAATGCAGACATATGGATTTATGTCTTGCTATGGCATAATAAACTTTTTTCACATATGAGGGGATAGGGTGATATTCCTGCAGTCAACACCAATTTATTTCTTTACATAGTTCATATGGTTACAAATGAAGTTTTGAGCAAAGAACATTCGGGTCCTTCCTTACATGTTCGTTGTTCCGTATATGTTATATATGTTGTAGCTTATGCTACAATCCTGACATGTGCAAAGACTGATTTTTTCCTTCAACGACTAAAATTTTTAAACTCATCCGATCAATTTTGCGAACGATAATGTAGAGACGATCGTTTGTCCGGCGATCATTCGTACACCGTCAACTATCCGATAACTTACCAATATTATCGGAACGTTCTGAAATCGGTCGTTTGGAAGTAAAAAATCTTCCTCAAATATGGCCACCTTTAGAATCTTTGGATTCAATTATAAAAATAAAAAAAAACAATGCTTTAAAAAAAAAAAAAAAGACTGTTCATACAAAAATTTGCTCTTTCATTTCACATAGTTTTGACCTTATATTTTGCCTTTAAGCTATTTTACATTAAGTGCCTGCATTTCGTAATGACAAATGGCAACAGCATTTCCAGCATGATGTTTTGGTGTTGTTAATCGCTGAGTGCCTTTTGACAGCCCTTTTGTATATATTTGTGTCCCCTAATTGCATGATGTTTGGGAACAAGTCAAGCGTATTACAAGAAATTCTATTGCAGACCTCAGATATCCTCCCAATTAATGTCAGAGAAACTATAACTCACAAGATGGCCAGGGAAGTTATGCTTTTTTCCCCCCATTGATTTCTTTCTATTGTTGAAAGAATTTCATTGATTTCAATTTACAGAAATGATTGGATAAGGAGGAAATGATTTTCTTCTCACTTCTGACATAAACTGAAGACCATTTGTCTGATGATTAATTTTCATATTAGAGAATTAAAAAACCATTTGTGTCCTTCTAGGTTTTTAATTACTCCAAAGGATCTGATACACTACATTATTTCACAGTACAAGCTGGGCTCTGCATTTAATTCATTCTTCTGACTTGCCCCTGTTCCCTTTATACTAGGGAAGCACCGAATCCACTTTTTTGGATTCGGCCGAACCCCCGAATCCTTCGTGAAAGATTCGGCCGAATACCGAACCGAATCCGAACCCTAATTTGCATATGCAAATTAAGGGTGGGAAGGGGAAACATTTTTTTACTTCCTTGTTTTCTGACATAAAGTCATGCAATTTCCCTCCCGCCCCTAATTTGCATATGCAAATTAGGATTCGGATTCGGTTCGGCTGGGCAGAAAGATTCAGCCAAATCCGAATCCTGCTGAAAAAGGCCGAATCCTGGCCGAATCCCGAACCGAATCCTGGATTCGGTGCATCCCTACTTTATACTGCCCTGCTTCTTCTTTGGGATGTCGGGATTTTTTTTCCATATATAAAGAGAATTACAGTCGTTTTATACATAAAATATAAACTAGCAGGTATAAACGAAGGAGGTTCAAAATTAGAACTTTTACAATCTGTCCTTTTAGTGTAAAACAGTTGGGTTTGGACTGATGCTCCTTTTATCAATTGTGAAAGTCAATCTGGTGTCTGCAGAGTTGGACAAATGTTCATCAGTCTTATCTCCACCCGATTGATTCTTGAAACTGGGCACATTATAGCAGCACTTGTGGTCTACAAACTCACAATAAACACAGAGCTGGAATATTCTTCTACTGTACCTCATGGAAAGAAAAGATTCAGAATGACTGAATTAGCTGTAAAGTAGCAAAGCAAAAGCAGCAATGAACCACTGAATGAACAGAAGCAGAGTCTGGGAGATGAAGGTTCTTTACATAAGAGATGAAGAAAGGGGAAGTTGTGCATCTTGGATTCACAGAGAATGATAGATACATATATATATCTATAGGCACTGTGACATGCCGCTGGCCTGCACATGCACTTTTATGAGGGAATTAGCATTTGGTAGGCAGGTAGCGTCGGATTTTGGAGCTTAGAGACAGGGACACCAAGGTTTAGGACAAAAACACGGGTTTATTAAGCACTGGACATTCCCAACAAAAAGGCAACAGAAAAATGTTCAGGTTACAGTTCAACAACTTCACTGTAGAACATGCAGGGTACAGTTCAGTAAATACACTGCAAAACATTCAGGGTTTTCCCCCCTCTGGTCGCTCACCATCAAGGGAAACTCTCACCCTCTTGTACCTTGAAGTATTTGGGCTTCACACTCAGCCCTGCTGGCCTTACCCTCCTGGGACTCAAACTCACCAGCCTCTGCCAGTCCTTTCCTCTTTCTTTCCCCACAAGGGATTTAGGCTCCAAGCTCTGGAACTCTCTTGTTGGCAGAAAAGACCCTTCTGCCCAGCTCTGTCTCTCACAGCCCCTCACTTCCCTGGAGAGCCCTGAGCTATTGGAACACAGACCTTTTACATGGTCAGGTAGATCCTCTCTCAGCTGCCACTTAATTACCTGGCAGAGAGGGAATATTAACCCTACCTGAGCCAAGTATTCCTTTGCAACGCCTATCTTGCAGTTTCAATGTACTCTTTTCCATGTACTTTCCTGCAAGACAGTGGTGTTTTCCAAACACCCTGTCACAGCACCAAGACCAAAAGTGAGAGAGACAGTCCAGCATGCATAGGAAGAAGAGACATACACACAAGAGACTGAAATATATAAGCACCAAGACAAAGAATGAGAGATTGAGCGAGAAAGTAAGGCATGAACTGTATAGGGACAGACCCAGATTTGTAGGTAGGCCACAGAGGCCCGGGCCTTGGGCAACAAATTGCTGGGGGGTTGCATGCTGCTCGCAGGGCACCACTGAACTGGGTCCCAGTCCCCAGCAATCGGGGAAATTGCAGCAGCAAAAAAGGCGAGAAAGGTGCATACGGGGGAATGGGTGAAAGCTGGTCAGGTGTGCCGATGTGTGCAAGGGGGTTAGTGTTCAATCATGGGGTGGAGCACTATTTTTAAATGCAGCCCTGTATAGGTAGAGACATTCACACAAACACTAAAATAGATACAAGCACTGAGACAGAGTGAGAGATTGAGACTTGAGGGCATGAAGAGGGAGAGACTTACAATCAGGGCCAGAAGAAATAGAGAGGCACCAAGAGAAAGGATGAGAGACATATGTAGTAAGGCATTCATAGGCAGAGACATTCACAAATAGACACAAAAAGATATACAGTATAGGCACTGAGACAAAGTATGATAGGGTGAGAGACAGCAAGGCAAGGTGTGAAAGAGAGCCATGAATTTAAGAAGTGTTGAACTGGCACATCCATTAGATGTTTTCAAGAGAGTGTTGGACAGGACTGGCCCTGTTGATCTGTAGAGTCATGCAATGCAACTTCAGTCGTGGTTTCATCAAAACGTTACTGTCTGAAGATTCCTCTTTGATTTGGGTTGATGTGTAGCTTTTTTTTTTTTCAACCTTCTCTACCTTGTACTATATAACTTCAAACTCCCACATAGTTCCTGTTTTGTACACATGCAGCTCTTGATAGAAAGCCATAAACTGTACTAAACATTAACAGAGTTCGCTAATATCTTGACATGTTACCGAGACTTCTTCCCTATGATTATCATCTATATAGTGAGTAGCAGTACGATGATGCCCTACTAGGGTGAAACACTCTAAAATGAAGCAGATTTAGAACAGCACATAGAATTGCTGCTTTCCTAGAAAAATGCCATTATGTTTTGTCTTTTTTTTTTTGTCCCTGTGATTTTCTACTGTAATGGCACCACAGGGTCTTGCTTCATAATCAAAACCCTTTAAAGTCTGTATTGCTTCGGGCTTAGTATCTGTGACAAGGTTAACTGAAATCTGCAGCAAGGATAACTGCTATCCAAAAAGCAGCTTGTAACAGCAGGGAACATTGCAACACTATTTAAAAGGATTTTAAATAAGCAGATTTGATTTTAACACTGCACTAATGCATCACAGCAGAAAATGATACAATAGACTCACTTGAAATACCCATAATGCTGCCCCCCCCATCTACACTATTTAGTCTAATGAATAGAGTCTACTGAACATCCGTCTGTTGGGAGTAAAAGGACAGAAAGGGGTGAAATGTTTTGTTAGCATCCAAGGAAAGCACAGCTAGATACTGGCCTACTCAGGATAAGGAGCTGCCATTCTTTCATCCAATCAATATTCTCTGCTCACATGGCTGGTTATGTTAATTTTTATGTTATTTTGAGAGCTTCCCACATCAATACTGTAATATGGACTAAACTATTTACTTGTTGTGCTATGCTGAGAAATGTGGGAGATTAGAAAGAATAGGTATATTCAGTTCTCAGTTGACCCCTGAAAAAATAAAATTACACTATTGTTTCTTTATTTAATATGTGCTCAACCTCAAATCAAGTTCATATCTTCCATTGTATAGAGCACTTGTAAGGCCCCATCTAGAATATGTCGTACAGTTTTGGTCTCCATCACTCAAACAGGACATTATTGTATTAGAGAGGGTACAGAGAAGGGCAGCTAAGCTGGTAAAGGGAAAATCTTAGCTATGAGGAAAGACTGGCCAAGTTGGGGATGTTCACGCTGGAGAAGAGGCGCTTAAGGGGTGATATGATAACTATGTATAAATATATAAGGGGATCATATAATAATCTCTCTAATGATTTATTTACCAGTAGGTCTTTCCAGCTGACACAAGGTCATCCATTCCCATTAGAAGAAAAGAGGTTCCGGCTAAATATTGGGAAGGGGTTTGTTACAGTGAGAGCTGTGGAGATGTGGAATTGTCTCCCTGAATCAGTGGTACAGGCTGATACATTAGATAGGTATAAGAAGGGGTTGGATGGTGTTTAGCAAGTGAGGGAATACAGGGTTATGGGAGATAGCTCATAGTACAAGTTGATCCAGGGACTGGTCCCATTGCCATTTTGGAGTCAGGAAGGAATTTTTTCCCCCTCCGAGGCAAATTGGAGAGGCTTCAGGTGGGTTTTTTTTACCTTCCTCTGGATCAACTGGCAGTTAGGCAGATTAATTAAAAAAAACAAACAAAAAGGTTGAACTTTGGACGTGTGTCTTTTTTCAACCTTACTTACTATGTTACTATGTTGCTATCTATCTATCATCTATCTATCTATCTATCTATCTATCTATCTATCTATCTTCTATCTATCTATCTATCTATCTATCTATCTATCTATCTATCTATCATCTATCTATCTATCTATCTATCTATCTATCTATCTATCATCTATCTATCTATCTATCTATCATCTATCTATCTATCTATCTATCTATCTATCTATCTATCTATCTATCTATCTATCATCTATATATCTATCTATCTATCATCTATCTATCTATCTATCTATCTATCTATCTATCTATCTATCTATCTATCTATCTATCATCTATCTATCTATCTATCTATCATCTATCCATCTCTCTCTCTCTCTTTCTCTCTCTCTCTCAAGCTACAGTACCTTGCAGACAGATCCAAACCGTTGTACAGTTTTCAGATATTGTTTTTCAGCCTTTCACCTTCAATTATGAAGTAATACATCTAATAATTTCAACCTACTCCTCACATTTGAAAAACTAATGAGGAATGCAGATAGATAACATGAAAGCATATTGATTGGATAGGTATTCGACCCAAATGCTTTGACAGGTCTGCTTAGGGCAGGAGCCAGAGAGGTTACTTTCTTATATCAGTTAAATATTACGGGAAAGTCAGCAAAGTACTTTGGTCGATCCTTAAAGGAGCACTAAGCCCTAAAAATAAATGTGGCTAAAAGGCTAAAATACACTGAGCTTAGGGGTCATCACTAATTATCCATCAGAAAATGAGGTTGGTCTGTAATATAAGCTGATGCTACAGGGCTGATTATTAAATTCTGATGCTAATTGCACTGGTTTCTGTGCTGCCATGTAGTAATTATCTGTATTAATTACTAATCAGCCTTATATAGTGACATTTCTATTCTATGTTTACTGTATATTGTGAGTGGGTCCCTAAGCTCAGTAAGTGACAGCAGCACAGAGCATGTGCAGTGAATCAGCAGAAAAGAAGATGGGGAGCTACTGGGGCATCTTTGGAGACACAGATCTTTACTGCTAAATTGCTGTGGTTGCCTTGGGCTGGTTCAGTCCAAAACATAACATTTCTAGCTACTTCTTTAATTAAGCTTTAGTTGTCATCTAATCCCAATGGCTGCATGAGGAATCTTAACTGGGGATCTGTGAAGCCTGCACCTGCTCTGAGGCTACTGGGAGCAATATCCAAGAGGGTTGTGAGCATGGTGAAAGACTTAATGTGTGGACAAAAAAGTTGATGCCCAAAAGATTTGTGGGGATGTTGTTCCAAGCTTTGCTTATTTCCATTTGTAGCAGAATTATTAAAGGGCAGCAGTACAAATGGGAATTGGGGTGAGGCATAGTCAGCTCCCATTGCACATGTTCTGGCACTGAAGCTTTTTTGGATGTGTAGGGCATTGAAGGTCCATCGTTTGGTGGTCCATTGTTTGGGAGGACACAAACAGTGCACAGAGTAAAGTATGTGTATATGAGAATTTACTATGGACAGAGTTGGAGGGCCAGAGAAATTTTGGGGTTTGATAGTGGATGTTAATAAGGAAATGAAGGTTGGAAGGATATTGGTGTTTTGGGAATTCTTGGGATGTATGTTGTAGTTCTTTTAACTAGTGTTCTTTTTTTTAAAATCTTTATTTTTTGTCAGGCAAAAAAGAAACCTTACAGCAATTGCACATAGCCATGAAAGACATAGCCAAAAAGTCAACATTTCAAAAACACATTACTTTCGTTGCTACTATAGTTATCAAGACTTGCATAGGAACAAGAAATCCTAAGAGTAGGCTAAGCAATGTATCTTTACATAGAGCAAACAGATCTAACTTCGATACGCTGCCAGGAGTATACAATCATAGTATAGTGCAATCTGATCAGAGAACAGATAAAGGGGGGTAAGAAAAGGGGAAAAAGGGGGGGAGAACAGTCCAGGCTTACTAATACATTCTGAATAAGCAATGATTCACAATAAAAAGGAAGCAGTGTGACAATATAAATACAGTGTAGGCAAAATGAAGTACCAAATGAGGCAAACAAATGCAAATAATAGCAGACATGAATTAAACTAAGAGGTGGCCCTGTCATGGTCTGGCAGAGAGCAGCCAACTAGGCGACCGGGTCTAGCCCCTTCCAAATATTGAGTCCACGGCAGCCAAGTGGCCCAGTGTTTCCGAATAGCTGTTTGGGTTACTGCATGGATCTCTTCAAACTTTCGAATCTCCTCCATTTCCGTCCACCATTCAGAGATAGTAGGCACCAAAGTGGATTTCCATTTACGAGGAATCAGGATTTTTGCAGCATTCAATGCATATTGAACCAAGGATTTATTGTAAAGGGATGGTGAAATATCATTGTGATGTAGCAATACCGCTGCCGCCGTCAGCTCGATCTCTAGATGTAACTGATCCTTGCATACAGACAGAAGCAGCGTCCAATATTTCTGAATTTCTGTACAGTCCCATAAAATATGGAGCAATGTGCCCCGGCCAAGTCCACACCGCCAGCAAATATCCGAGACCCCTGGGAAGATTTTGTTCAATTTAGTAGGGGTATTGTACCATCTCGTCAGGATCTTGTAATTACTTTCCAAGATGCGGCAACTCCTAGGGCCAATACAGGATTTGAGAATCATCTGTTCCTGTTCCTGCTCAGAGAACGGATGGTTAAGATCATGGCCCCATTTGGCAAAATGCGGTTGTGGAGGCAATCGCTCATCAGTACCTGTCAGAAGTATCCGGTAAATAGATGAGATGTTACGTCTGACCGGAGCTGCCTGACAACACAGGGATTCAAATGTCGTAAAAATAGAAGTGCCCAAGGGCTGCGGAAGCTTAGGGCGAATAAAACTTGCCAACTGTTGGTAGCGAAAGAGTTCTGATGCAGGTAGGTGTAATAACTCTTCGAGTTGTACCCAATGAGGTAAAATTCCCTTGGGACATAAATGGAAAATTTGTGTTATTGTGCCTTGTTGCCAAAGAGATAGATAGCCCTTAGTCACACCAGGAGGAAAGTCAGCATTATGCGTAAGAGGGGTCAGCAAGGATTTTGCCGACATAAGACCATTCCTAGTCTTAAGCATATCCCAAACATCGAGGGCATAATTAGAGAGGTGATGATGTGAATCAGTGTTGCGATGCTTCGGAGAAAGCCAAGGAAGAAGTTGCAGAGGCTGAGCTGAAAATGTTTGTTCCATAGAGACCCAAGCTTTAGAACGGCCATGATAAGTCCAATCTAAAATTCTTAGCAAAACACTTGCTTGATGATATTTGCTGAAGTCTGGTAAACCTGTACCTCCTTTAGTTTTAGAACGTGTGAGAATGTCGAATTTAATCCGAGGGCTTTTGTTATTCCACACAAAGTTCCGGACCAAGGAGTTCAAAAGTTTGAAGAAATCGAGCGGAGGTTTCATCGGAAGGGCCTGAAACACATACAACAAGCGTGGCAAAATATTCATTTTTACTGTATTAACTCTGCCAAACCATGACAAAGCCTTACCAGACCAATCACTCAAATCACTCTTGATAGTCTGCAACAAAAAAAGATAATTAATACGAGCCCAATCTGCAAAATTCGGAGTCAAGTGGATACCCAAATACAAAAGTTTATCTTTTGCCCATTTAAAGGGAAACTGATCCCTAAGCGCCATGAAAGTAGTATGAGGTAAGCTGATATTAAGTGCGCTGGACTTATCATAATTTATTTTAAAATTACTCAGCCTGCTAAAGTGTTTTATTTCAAGTAACAAATTAGGCAGCGTAACAATAGGTTGTGTAAGCGTGAATAGCAAGTCATCTGCGTATGCACATATTTTGTGTTGTACCTTGCCATCGGAAATACCATGGATATTAAGATTAGCTCTTATTTTACACAATAGAGGCTCCAGAGACAATATGAACAGAAGTGGCGATAATGGGCACCCCTGCCTGGTACCATTATGAAGTGAGACAGATTCTGATAGAGAATTATTTATCTTGATTTTAGCAGACAACTCAGTATACAGGGACGTGATCCACTTCATAACATTCGGGCCCATGCCTATATACCGAAGACAGTGGAACATATAGTCCCAACTTACCCTGTCGAACGCCTTTTTGGCATCAGTAGACAGGAGAAAGAGGGGGACCCGATGCCTCACAGCCAACGCAATAATATTACCAATTCTGTTCAAATTATCTCTTGCTTCCCTGAGAGGGAGAAACCCAGCTTGATCCAAGTGTATCAGTTGAGCAAAACCAGGTTTAAGACGTGTTGCGATGATTTTGGACATTAATTTGACATCATTATTAATTAAAGAAATCGGCCTGTAACTGGTGGGGGAAGCGGGATCCTTTCCTTTTTTAAGTATAAGACTAATATGTGCCTGTAGCGAAGTGTGAGACCAGAGATGTCCCTTGCTAATCGCATTATATGCTCTAGTAAGCGGGAGGACTATATGGGGCAGTAAGGTTTTGTAAAAAGACATCGAAAAACCATCAGGCCCTGGACATTTCCCTGCAGGAGAATCTTTGATAGCTCGTTCCAATTCTAAAACTGTGATGTCATTTTCTATCGACTGTAGCCAATCGGGATCTCCTTGTGACATGTTAGAAGACTCCAAATAATCTATATAAGGATCAACAGGGGCAGCGTTAGATTGAGGGGAGGAACCGAGGTTCGTGTCACGAATATTATATAAATCTCGATAAAAGTCCACCATAACTTTATGAATCCCCTTGGGTGAACTGTATAAATATCCTTTGGGGTCTTTCAAATGGAAGATATGATTCTTGTGTTCTTTAGCTTTAAGAGCTGTAGCTAACAAGCGGCTGCACTTATTACCATGATCATAATATAATTTGCGAAGAGCAAAAGCCGCTCGGTCCGTCTCTGTTTGTATTAATGCCTTTAGTTCCAATCTAACCTGCGTCAGTTCAGTGAGTAATTGAGGCGACCGAGAGGCTTTATGGGCTGTATCAATTCGCTGAAGTTTCTGTATTAATTCTAGTTTCTTTTTAGCTTTATCACGTTTTAGTCTTGCGCCAAGTTGTATCAGGATACCCCTTATATAGCATTTATATGCCTCCCATTCCAAAATAGCATTAGAGGCCGTGTTAGCATTTAGTTGAAAATATTCTGTCGTGTTTGTGGTTAAACTTTTTAACACCTCTGGGTTCTGCAGAAGGCTACCATTCAATTTCCATGAGAATTGCTTTGTATTGGAGGTGGATAGTGAAATTGTTAAAAACACAAAAGCATGGTCAGACCATGCGATCGGACCTATGTCCGTGTGAATGATACTATCCAAAGAGTCATGAGAAAGCAGAATATAGTCAATCCGACTATGAGTATTTTGGCTGTGAGAATAGTGTGTGTAGTCTTTAACCGTTGGGTTGACTACTCTCCATCCATCCACCACTCGTAGAGAATGCAATTGAGTCTTGAGTTTTTTAATTTGTTTGAATGGTAGAGAGGATTTACCTGAAGAGCAGTCAATTCCAGGGTCCATCGGGGTATTTAAATCCCCACCTATAAACAAAGTGCCCTCTGCAAAACCCAAAAGCCTGGTATAGATACGCTCCATAGTAATGTTTTGCTCCTTATTCGGCAGGTAAATGGAGGCAAAGGTATATTTGTGAGAATGGATGATCCCTTTAACAAAGGTGTAGTTACCTAAAGAATCCGACTCAGTACCCACAATTTTAAATTCTAAGTTATTTGCCAACACAATCGCAGTGCCTCTAACTTTTGTGGCCTGTGGAGTGCTATGAATGATTTGAGAAAAACGGGAGTCGTACCACTTTGGCACGTGATTCGCCTTAAAATGTGTTTCCTGTAACAATGCAACGTGAACATTTTTAGCTTTCATCTCTTGTAACAATGCCTTTCTTTTCCAAGGCGAATTAAGCCCATTAGTATTAATCGTATAAAGATTCAGTGTCTGCTTGTGTTTCGAGGGGATGGGCGTAGAAGTGCTAGGAACCATTATAGTATGACCTATAAGCCTGGATAGGGATTAAATAACTATCTCCAAAAGGGAGAAAAAATTCCAATTGGAAACTATACAACAAAATGAAAAAGTAACCACAGGGAGACCCTAGGGTCTGCCTTTCCGAACAGTACGTGTGGTATATGGAGTTACCTCCTTGGGGGGTGTCAGAGGTGCAGGAGTGGAACTAAAATTCAAAAATCCCATAACTAAAGTAGAGTCTCATGCATATAAGTAGCTGAATCCTGCCGCTAAAAATTAAAAGTCAGCATAAATGGGGAAATGTAAAGAGATAGGGTCTAATAACATCAGTAATCCGACAGCAAGTCATTATAAAACCCTTCTGCAAAAATCAGGCAAAACATTCAAATCAGAAAGTCAATTTGCGTTTAAAGCTAAAACAACAATGTATGAGTGGGGTGTTGAGGCACAGTAGAAAAATTTGTAATTTTACAGGGGCACAACCTGCAGGCCCGCATAGAGGAGAATAGAAAAGATATGAAGAGAGAGCAGGTAGGAGAAGGGAGAAAATAGAGGGGTAGAGAGAAGAAAGCGGTAGGGAAAAAAAAAAAAAAAAAGGGAGGGAGGGGGGGGAGGGAGAGAAAGGTGAAAATAGAAACAGACAGAGGGCCCCAGGATGTGCTCCACGTGTCTCATCAGAAACCCCATGCAAAAACCCACAACAATAATAGACATGACTTATCTGACTAAAAACAAGACATTAACAATCCAAAGTATAAGCTGACAAAAACCAAAAATAGAATTGTAAATTCAGCAGTTACGGTTGCCGTTTAGTGATGGGAGTGCTGGGTAGCCTTGCAGGAGATTGAGTACTGAATCGTTTGCGCCATTGCCTGGAAGGGGTGCGCTCCCCCAGTCGAGAGGGAGTAGACAGACCGTCTGAAGCCATAGCCAATGGGTCATCATCAGTAGGACCTAAAATATAGTTACGCCATTCCGAAACATCTGCAAGAGGAATGTCCAGCTGTTGACAAAATAAGGCAGCATCTACTGGGTAGCGAAGAGCAAATATTTTGCCTCCGTTGTGCGCCAAGAGGGCAAAGGGGAAGCCCCACTTATAAGAAATGCCACGTTCCCGTAAAGAAGATGTAATTGGTTTTAGGAGGCGCCTTTGAGTAATGGTGGATGCGGCTAAATCTTGGTATAAATGAATGGTATTTTCTTCAAAGTGAATGCCATCTGCATCCCTTGCCTTTTGTAAAATCTTTTCCTTAAGTTCGAAACGTGCCAAACAACAAAGAACGTCTCTCGGGTTAGTCCCCCTTTGTACTCCAACTCTGTGTATGCGCTCAATCGCTATCTCCGGCTTATCTGCATCATTCAATACCTCAGAAAACAGTTTCGTGGCCAAATCCCGAAGTTCCCCGTTTGGTATATTTTCAGGAACACCACGTATGCGAATATTGCCTCTCCTACTCCTATTTTCTAAATCCTCCGTATGCCTTCTCAGATCTAATATAGCCTGGTCATGTTTGAGGATAGCTTTAGTGTTAGTAGTAGTGTCAGAGCCCATCTTAGTCAGTCTGTCTTCTAATTCATCAAGCGAGTCTTGAATTAAAACTATATCTTGCTTGAGAGCTGCCGTCTCAGAAAATATTGTATTCTTAAGATCAGTGCCCCAGTTCTGTAAATCGGATTTCTGTGGCAGTTGAGCTAGTATGGCTAGGATTCCTTCCAGGTTCCCGCTTACCTCAGACGCATCGTCAGGCGTTGCGCAGTTATCCAGGCTCTCAATGGATGCGTCCGCCATATTGTTTTCCACTTGTTGTTCGGCTGGCTCTTGAGACCGCGGAAAAAACTGTTTAATGCCGCCAGTGAGCGCTGGTTCTTTAGGTTTAGTAGAGCCCGAAGATGCAGTCGCTTTACCATGCTTCCCCATCTCGATGTAGCATGCAGGATCAGTTTGCTAACCCTCGGCAGAACGGAGCTCCACACAAACACGTCTTACTCCTTTGCCATCCGGCCACGCCCCCCTTAACTAGTGTTCTTGAGTCCAAACAATGCCATTTTGAGTTATTGAAGCAAATAGACCCACAGTCAAATATTAAACATATTCAATAATCATGAGGGGCTTGGGCAAGCATATAGCCCCCCCTCGGAGAAGCTGTAGGCGCAATGGGGCCCCTGTACTTACCATCTGTTCTATGGGAGGTTGTAAGTGCAGGGCTGGCACATGTCTCCTGATGCTGGCAACATTTTATTGGAAATTGCAATATAGTACCCAATAGGGATGAGCAAAATTTTTCATTGCAAATATGTCAGTGGGTTAAAAAAATTCTGATGTGCCGCATAACATGACAAAACAAATTGACACCTCCTTGACTTTAATGCATTTTGGCATTCACTTTTCGTGAATTTTTGGCGAAGGGAAACATGTCAGATTCGCCCATCACTAGTATCCATGCAAGCAGCTAAATTTGGGGGGTACCCAACAATAATGGCCAGCATGTGGGTATATGCAACCTTGGCTAAAAGTAGTGATGGGTAAATTTGCTTTGCTGTGAAATTAGCGAAACACGAAAAATTCGAAAAACAGTGCCGGCGTCTCGTTTTTTAAATTCCCTGGAGAAAATGCACCGGCGGACAAAAAATGGACGCTGGCGTCCATTTTTTTGATGCCGCCGAAGTTTTGCATCGGTTTTGCAAATTTATTCGCCGGCAGCGAATCAGGGGAATTCACCGCAAATTTGCACCTGGCGAATAAATTCGCCCATCACTAGCTATAAGTGGCACTTGCTTTAGAATTACATATGATGAAAGTTTGGAAGAACAACATCACTTGCTCTGAAATTACTCAACTAAAGTCAACTTTTTTTGTATAATAAATCATTTCTTTGTTGCATATTTAAAATGCCCAAAATGAAACCTGTATCTGTTTTCTCATTCTGCTAATAATACATAATGTGGTCATTTATATTCAAAAATAAGTGTTCCCATCATTTATATCCCTTATGTATTCATCTAAAACACTACAACAAGGTTTCTATGGTTACTGAAAATCCATTACCTTTGAATAAGGAATGAAAAAAAAAAGTTTGACTTCAAATGTACGCTATTTATTATAGTAAAAATTCAGTGGCCTTCACAAGGTGTCATTTTTCAGTGTCAGAACTGACCCGGCACAGGACGAGCTCAGACGTATGTTAAGAAATGAATGGGGGATTTATGCATTATTTTATGTTTTACATTACTAAAAGTGAGAAAAGCAAATCGCTGCCTATTAAGGTTCATGACTGGGCCCAAGAGAGGAAGGTATATGCAAATATTCAGGGAATAGTTGAGAAGGTACGGCCTTTATTTTTCTCATATTAATGAAATAACATCCTAAGAATATCTAAGACAATTGCTCTTAATTCTCATCCATTTATTTTTAAATTTGATTGAATTTCTTTCTTCTTATGGTGATTAAACTGGTATCTAACAGGTTATTTGAGTTGTTATTACACTAATTACTAGACAACATCATCATCATAATATCATCATCTTCATCAGTCATTGCCATCATGATGATGATCTAGATACGTAATCAACCGATGAATTACTGAGAGAAAGCCACAGAGGCAGTGCTAGATGCTGCAATAGTGTTTATTCACACAACGGGGCAGATTTACTTAGCTCGAGTGAAGGAATAGAATAAAAAATACTTTGAATTTCAAAGTATTTTTTTGGCTACTTCGACCATGGAATTGGTTACTTCGACCTTCGACTACGACTTCGATTAAAAATCGTTTGACTATTCGACCATTCGATAGTCGAAGTACTGTCTGTTTAAAAAAAACTTCGACCCCCTATTGCGCCACCTAAAACCTACCAAAGTCAATGTTAGCCTATGGGGAAGGTCCCCATAGGCTTTTTAAGTATTTTTTGGATTAAAATTGGATTAAAATCCTTCAAATCGAACAATTTTTCATTCGATTGTTCGATCGAATGAATTGCGCTAAATCCTTCGACTCCGATATTAGAAGTCGAAGGATTTCAATTGGGCAGTTGAATATCGAGGGTTAATTAACCCTCGGTATTCGACCACAAGTAAATTTGCCCCAACCTGTTTCGGGCTATTTGTCAAGTGTAATACAAAAATAGTGTAAAGGACATTTAGGGGCAGATTTACCAAAGGTCGAGGTGAATTTTCAAATGAAAAAAATTTGAATTTTGAGCTATTTTATGTGTACTTTGACTAAGGAATAGTCCAAAATCGATTAAAATTTTATAAAAATTAGAAAATTAGAATATTGAAATTTATCATGTACAGTCTCTTTAAAAATTCAACTTCACCCAATCAGCTAAAACCTACCAAATTACCGTTTTAGCCTATGGGGGACCTCCTAGAACCTATTTGGAGTCAATTGGTGGACTTTGAAAAAACTTCAAATCGAATTCATTCGAATGCGCTATTCCTTCACTTCAAACTATCTGAATTCAGCCAAATATGGACCTATTTGATTGAAAACAGACCTATTGGAACAACAAAAAACTTCAACTTAATTTCGGTCGGTCTTTTTGACCTTCGAATTTTGAAGTTTTTCAATTCGAAAGTCGACCCTTGATAATTGTGCCCTTATAGTCTGAAGATGATTATCTAGATACACAATTAGTTAGTTTTTTGGCACAGCGCCAATTCGCTTGTGAAAGAGACCATCGATAGCGCTCGTTTGCACTCTATCACCAGGAGACTTGACTTTTTGCTCTGGCAAAAGGTCGTTACTCCGCAAATTCAGTAAAGTGTGGCTTTTACTGAACTTTACCTCTTTCGCCAGAGTTGATTTCGTTACCTCAGACCAGACAAAGTGCTTAAAAGAAGCTAAATCTTCCTCAATCTTATGTCACTTACATCATATCCTGTGTGCCGAAAATGCATTAAAGTTTCAAAAACTCTTCCTTTTTTGAAGCGGAATTGGCTGCAAAAATCTTAACTAAAACTCTTTTTAGGTAACCGGTTTTCTCCAGACATTTCATAATATATGGAACATTCTTTTTACTGTGGGCTCAGGTGTAGGGCATTACTGTACGTTAAGGGGCCGATTCACTATGGGTCGAATATCGAGGGTTAATTAACCATCGATATTCGACTAGGAACTAAAATCGTTCGTCTTCGAATATCGAAGTCGAACGATTTAGCGCAAATCCTGCGATCGAACGATCGAAGGATTATTCCTTCGATCGAACGATTAAATCCTTTGAATCGAACGATTCGAAGGATTTTAATCCAACGATCGAAGGAATATCCTTCGATCAAAAAATCTCAGGCAAGCCTATGGGGACCTTCCCCATAGGCTAACATTGACTTCGGTAGCTTTTAGCTGCCGAAGTAGGGGGTCGAAGTTTTTCTTAAAGAGACAGTACTTCGACTATCGAATGGTCGAATAGTCTAACGATTTTTAGTTTGAATCGTTCGATTCGAAGTCGAAGTAGTAGTCGAAGCCAAAAAAACACTTCGAAATTCGAAGTTTTTTTAATTTGAATCCTTCACTCGAGCTTCATGAAACGGCCCCCAACTCTCTTGTCTTTATTAAGGTTCCCTGGACATTTGTAATAAAAAGTGGGAACTTAAACCATTTGCATCAACATTTATAATAAATGTCCATACAACTTTAAATTTCCCGCCCTATGCAAATTGAAATGCTCACACAGCTGAAGTAACGCAAGAGAAAAGTCGCCAGAGTTCGATGCCCTGGAAGAAACTTTGCATATTAGTGAATTAGCGTATTCGTAGCACATTTGTGACTGACGAAGTGGTGCGAGGGGTGCAAAGCTGATGCTGGCGAAAATGTGCCCATTAGTGAATCTGCCCCAAAGTCTTGGAAACTGTCACAACAATATAACCTCATTTGAAATACACCCTCCCCAAATAAATGAACTTCAAGAGAGAGCACTTTCAGAAAAGCAACTGCACTGCAATACTCACAAGTAATATTGTGTTCTGTCCCATTTCCTCTGTATATTTGTGTTCCATTCATATGCAATATGTACTGTGTTATAATTCCATTTGGTTTCCTAGGTTCCAACCAACATAAATGCAATGAATATGGAAAAGTCTCTGCAATGGGTGGCTGGACTTCTTCTGGAACTGTAAGTAAAATTAATTGTGAATTAATGAAATCATTTCATGTTGAAAATGTTTGTTTCATTGTAATATTTTTCAATTAATGCACTAAGCAGTCTAATGGCAGCCAACACTCAGGTTATCTGATTGATCAGCCTACAAGATGAATAATGAGATACTGTCATGCTTGGAATAAATACCATTGATCTATTTATTGAATGGACTGAATATGTAGAAAAGATCAGAAGTCTGAGGGAAGTGTGCCTCTTCCTTGATTTTGTTGATGCCGTATACACATAGGGGGTTATTTACTAAACTCTAATAAAATCAGACTTTTAAAAAAAATCACAAATTTTTCAGAATTTATTAAACTCAGAGGAAAAGTCTTAGGGGCCGATTCACTAACTTCGAGTGAAGGATTCGAAGGTAAAAAACTTCGAATTTTGGAGGTTTTTTTGGGCTACTTCGACCATCGAATGGGCTACTTCGACCTTCGACTACGACTTCGAAACAAAGGATTCAAAGTAAAAATCGTTCGACTATTCAACCATTCGACCATTCGATAGTCAAAGTACTGTCTCTTTAAAAAAAACTTCGACCCCCTAGTTCGGCATCTAAAAGCTACCAAAGTCAATGTTAGCCTATGGGGAAGGTCCCCATAGGCTTGGCTAACTTTTTTTGATCGAAGGATATTCCTTCGATCGTTGGATTTAAATCCTTCGAATCGTTCCATTCGATGGATTTAATCGTTCGAACGAAGGAATAATCCTTCGATCGTTCGATCGAACTATCTGCGCTAAATCCTTCGACTTCGATATTCGAAGTCAAAGGATTTCAATTCCTAGTTGAATATCGAGGGTTAATTAACCCTCGATATTCGACCCTTAGTGAATCAGCCCCTGAATGTAAAAATCACGAAAAATTTGTGATTTTTTTTTAATAAAATCTGACTTTTAAAAAAAAATCACAAATTTTTCAGAATTTATTAAACTCAGAGGAAAAGTCTAAATCTGAAAATATGGAATCTCAGACCTGTCGAGGTTGCATATAAATCAATGATAAGCCAATGATTTTTTGATGTGCAATACCCCGAAGTTTTTGGGGTTTCAGAGTTTTCGGGCAAAAATCTGACTTTTCAGGTGAAAAAGGTGAAAATCAGATTTTTTTCACGCAAAGCAAATTCTGGAAAAAATGTAATAAGAAATAAGCGCAAAAAAACCCGAGAGGATTTGATCGGAGTTTGTAGCAGAAAATATTGAGATAAATTCAGACTTTGATAAATAACCTCCATAGTGAATGAAGACATCAGCAGCAAAGATTTTCAAAAGGCAGAACCAATGGGACTTTGAAGCGTACAAGACTTCCAAACTGATGGATAGGTGGGCATTAATATAGGGGACAAAGCAAAGCCCTGCATCCCAAGAGGAACCTACATGCAATGATATTTCGGCCTGAGTTTATGCTTAGACAGCTTTAAAATATGTCTTGAACAAAATGTTACATGAACATGATCCTAATTTCATTGTGGGGCCGATGCATCAAGGGTCGAATATCGAGGGTTAATTAATCAAATCCTTCACTTGAGCTTGGTAAATTGGCCCCTGTGTGTCCCAAATCAAGATAAACTGAAGGAAAAAAATTGTATATACAGTATTTATTAGTGAATGGATTCTATTATTAAAACCCACAAAATCCTAATAATTGAATACATTTTTCTAGATGTAGATCTATATTCAAGGCACTGGCCTGCAGGGGATATTATTTATGAATCCAGTAAGTTTCTTGTTTTCTTATTTTCAGGCTTTTATTTTGTCTCTTACTGGAATTATTGCTTAATACTTGATTGATGCCAAGTGGTTTCCTAAATAAAATATTTGGATAAGTCATGTGATGGGATATTAGAAACATTTCTAGTTTTATAGAAAACAAACCACAATTTTTTTTCTTTGTTTTGATGTTCTTTTTATAATTTATTAGAACATCACTGTTATAAAATACAGATTTGTATTACTAGTCTGTATACTATAACCTTCTCTTAGCAACTGGGCAATTCCAATTCAGCAAATGATTGTATTTTAATATTCACTTATACAGGTTTGGAATATGAATAATGATGGGCGAATTTATTCGCCAGCTGCAAATTTGCGGTGAATACCAGCGATTCGCTGCAGGCGAATAAATTCGCAAAACCATTTTTCCGCAGTGACTTTTTTGTGAGAATTTTTTCTATGCAGAACACACTGGAGTCAAGTGTGACCTTCCTTTGGACAATTACATTGGGATCTATGGGTTTTGTTGCCATGTGTTTTCACAGCGAAAATTCTCAACACAAAATTTTGCTGCAGTTTTTTTTATAATATTCACCAAGGGCGAAAAATCTAAATTTGCTGTGAATCCGTACTTCATCATCACTAATGGCAGTTTTATCAAACTATGAATTTAGAGCTTCATAAATAAAACTATTAAAAAAAAAGATCTATTCATTCCAATGGGATTTTTAGAACCGTATTTATCAAATGGTGAGTTCTAACTTTCACCCATTGATAAATAGAATGAACAGAACATGGGTGATTTTTAATATGTTAAACTCTAAACTCACATTTTGATAAATCTGCCACTTAGTGGGTTATTTATCAAGTCCGAATTTTTCTCAATATTTTCTGAAAAAAAAACAAAGACCAAATCCTCACGGGTTTGTTTGCCTTGTTTATTGATGCACTTTCCCGAAAATCTTGTTTGTGGGGAAAAAAAATGAAAATATAGTGAAAAATACGAATCCTACGAATTTTTCAGATTTTTGCCCGAAATCTTTGGATTATTGCACGAAACCCATCGCATGATTGAAAAATCTTTGACTCTTCTCCCATTGACTTATATGCAACCTCAGCAGGTCTGAGATGCCAGATTTTCGGATTCAGACTTTTTCCTCTGGGTATAATAAAGTCAGCAGAATTCATGGGGGGTTTTTTTTGTAAAGATTCAAATTTTATACAAAAAAACATGATTTTTTTTTAATTTTTGGCATTCTGAGTTTAGTAAATAACCCCCTTAATGTTCCTATTTATGCAAAGACCCCATTTATGAAAAACTCCAAGGTCCAGATTTTTTGTTGACATTTCTTTAAATTGCAGCCTTGAATATTTATTAATCTGCCCCTTAGTAATAGTCAATAATCCCATTGTTTGGAAGCCTGTAATATCCTGAGATCCAGGTGTGTATACAAACAGTGTGAAAGTAAGTAAAGCGTCAATGCTAAACCTCAGCATGGGGAGGCTTATTTTTTCAAATTTGATTTTGTGAATTTTTGAGATTTTTTTTTAATTCCTAAAAGTTCACCAAACTCTGTGTGCTTATTTATTAAAAAAACTTCATCATTTGGAATGAGTCTACTAACTTTCAAAAAACTCAAATTTTTCACTAGCCTTATTTTTCCAGATGGTGGTCATCCCTGCTCTCCACACACACATCTTTTCCAGGAGCTGGAGATTAGCGGGTAGATTTATGAAGAGTTGGCCAAAGACGGGACATCTCTTTTGGAATGTTTGAAAGTAGGTCATGTAAATGGTTTGAATATATATATATATATATATATATATATATATATATACTGCCATAAGTGCATGTTATATGTACATGTATAGGGCCTGTTATCCAGAATGTTCAGGACCTGAGATTCTCTGCATAATGGATCTTTCCATAATTTGGATCTCCAAACCTTAAGTCTACTAGAAAATCATTTAAACATTAATTAAATCTAATATGATAGATTTGCTTCCAATAAGGATTAATTATATCTTGCTTGGGATCAAGTACAAGCTACTGTTTTAATATTAAAGAGATGTATACATTTATCAAATACAATTTAAAATTGTATTATTTCACTATAACTTTGTCACTGGGAGATGGCCTACCCGTAATTTGGATCTTCCTGGATAACTGGTTTCTGGATGATGGATCCCATACCTGTATTTTGGTTATAGTGTGACAATATTTTAAAATACTAAGGGGCAGATTTACCAAGGGTCGAATATCGAGGGTTAATTAAACCTCGATATTCGACTAGGAATTGAAATCCTTCGACTTCCAATATCGAAGTCGAAGGATTTAGCGCAGAAAATTCGATCGAACGATAGAAGGATTATTCATTCGATCGAACGATAAAATCCTTCGAATCGAACGATTCAAAGGATTTTAATCCAACGATCGAAGGAATATCCTTCGATCAAAAAAACTTAGGCAAGCCTATGGGGACCTTCCCCATAGGCTAACATTGACTTCGGTAGCTTTTATCTGCCGAACTAGGGTGTCGAATTTTTTTTTTAAAGAGACAGTACTTCGACTATCGAATGGTCGAATAGTCGAACGATTTTTAGTTCGAATCCTTCGATTCAAAGTCGTCGTAGTCGAAGGTCGAAGTAGCCCATTCGATGGTCGAAGTAGCCCAAAAAACACTTCGAAATTCGAAGTTTTTATACTTCGAATCCTTCACTCGAATTTAGTGAATCGGCCCCTTAGTGGGTTATTTATCAAAATTCAAATTTATCTCAATATTTTCTGAAAAAAACTGCGACCAACTCCGCACAGGTTTTTTGGGTTTATTTATTAATTTTGTTTGCGGGAAAAAATCCGAAAAAAGCGTGGAAAATCCGATTTTAACCCACATCAAAAAATCATTGGGACATCTCCCATTGATTTATATGCAACCTCGACAGGTCTGAGATGCCGGATTTTCAGATTCAGACTTTTCCAATCCTCTGGGTTTAATAAATTCTGAAAAATTCGTGATTTTTTTAAGGGGCAAATATACTTAGGGTCGAATATCGAGGGTTAATTAACCCTCGATATTCAACTGTCGAAGTTAAATCCTTCGACTTCGAATATCGAAGTCGAAGGATTTAGCTCTATTCGTTCCCCTCTATGGGGACCTTCCCCATAGGGTAACATTGAGGTTCGGTAGGTTTTGGGTGGCGAAGTAGGAGCTCGAAGTTTTTTTTAAAGAGACAGTTCATTCGATGGTCGAAGTAGCCAAAAAAACCATTCGAAATTCGAACTATTTTTCCTCTATTCCTTCACTTGAGCTAAGTAAATGGGCCCCTAAAAGTCTGATTTTATAAAAAAAAAGTATCACCCATTTTTCGTGATTTTTGCATTAGGAATTTAGTAAATAACTCCCTTACTCTGTATAGTTGGGTTCCCCTAATAACATTTTCTCTTTGAAATCCTGTGTTTACACATATATATTTATTCATAATGTAGTTACTATTCAGAGAAGTTTGTATTAAGGTAACCAAGGAACATTTTTTTTCTATTTGAGAAAAAAACATTAGTCTTATGTTTTATCAATCTTAACTACAAACAAAGTTCCAAATTACACAAACAAATTAGACAATCTCCAATTTGTCTAAATAATCTAAATTTTTTAAAACGATTTCCTTTTTCTCTGTACTAATAAAACAGTAACTTGTATTTGATCCCAACTAAGATATAATTAATCCTTATTGGAAGCAAAACCAGCCTATTGGGTTTATTTAATGTTTATATGATTTTCTAGTAGAGTTAAGTTATGAATAGTGATGGGCGAATTTATTCGCCAGGCGCGAATTTGCGCGATTCGCCGTCGGCGAATAAATTCACGAAACGGCCGCGAAAATTCGCGGAAAAAATTCGCGGAAAAAATTCGCTGGCGTCAAAAATTTTTTTCAAAAAAACGGACGCCAGCGCCAAAAACGGGCGCCGGCGTCGAAAAAACGGGCGCCGGCGTCAAAAACGGGCGCCGGCGTCAAAATCGAGACGCCGGTGCAGTTTCGCGAATTTTTCGCCATTTCGCGAATTTCGCGTGGAATTCGCGAATTTTTCGGCGAAGCGAAACTGCACAAATTCGCCCATCACTAGTTATGAAGACCAAAATTACAGAAAGGTCAAATATCCAGAAAACCCCAGGCATTCTGGATAACAGGTCCCATACCTGTACAATGAAATGATGTTACTATGTGAAAACATTGCTGTTTAATGGGTAAAGGGTGACAATTATGGGATGTTTAACCAAGAGAAAAAACTTTTCTTCAAACAGAGAAAGGAAAAGGAGGAATGGCAGAGGGATGCCCTTTTACAAATAAGGCACATGTTAAAATGATTGATAGACAAAGTCATTGGCATTTGGTCATTGAATCATCTAGGAATAACTGTTGCTGGTGCTGGGGTTTAGCAGTTAAAAGAGACCATGGAAAGCAAAGCATTTGATGCTCAGTTTCATACTGTGCCATACAATCAATTCTTTTTAGTCAGTCTGTCTCTGGATTTACTTCCGAGCCATAGTAAAATGGGGAAGCTTTCATTAATCTTTCAGATGCTTCGTATTAATGACAAGGCTCTTGCATGAACAATGTAACAGCAATTAAAAAACCCATTAATCTGCATTACATCTATTAAAGATGCATGTCATTAAAGGGTATGGAGTTTGATTCATTTTAGCACCCCCCAAAAAAATGGTGCAATTACAGTCTGGCAATGCACTTTGTCATCAAATTAGGTCCGAGTTTTGTAGCAAATGGCTTTGCAGCATTTAGCTCTTCTCTTTTATTATTCATGACTGAGATGGGGAAGTCAAGACCTCTGAAATTACTTTTACCTTCCTGAAGAGTGAAGATACTCAGAACAGGCGGCATTTCCCTGCACCCTGCCAAGGTGCAGATCGAAAGAGTTACGGCGTACTTTGTGAAGGGGAGCAAGCCTTCGAGGGTGCCTGGGAGGGGGGAAAAAAGGGAAAAGTTGTGAGATTTGATCAATATGTTATTATTCAAAATCAGTGATTTTCAGTGTATCGAAACATCAAACAATGGATTATTCTACAGATAAAGATTTTGTGCAGTTTTGTTTTGTTCATGAGTGGGAGTTGCCATACTTATTATTTTATTCACCACTATTTCCTAGAAATGAATTGGGCGAGTAGTAAAGTGCTAAACACTGAAATTGGTGCAGGATTATACCCATTGGAAGCATTGTGCCTATTTGAATAATCTAAGCTATCAGAAGCCCCTTTGCTGCTTGTGCTTCTTCTCATGCTTGATGTACAGGGCCAAAGTTGCCATGGATCATTTACTACGTGCAAGACAGAAACAATGGGCAAAAAGAAAAAAATTGCTATGTTTTGCACTTTGCATCATGACCTGCATGGTAGATCGCTCAAGGTGCTCCAAAATGGAGCAGAGAGACCTGTGTTTCCTTCTACAGCACTGTCTGCTTTCAGCAGCTTTATATTCATAACAAGTAGTGACGGGCGAATCTGACCCCTTTCACTTCGCCAAAAATGTGCATATATATTTGCCTTATTCAAATGTAAAAGGTGTTGGGGAATAACACAAACATAAAAAAGTCCCTGGGGGTGCTAAATAAGGGCTGCGGTTGTCTATTTGGTAGCCCATATGTTGACGGGGAGCCTACAAGTTCTGGTTGACAGTACATTCGGTTTTTATGCCTTCAAGCCTGGAATCCAAAAATAAGAACCCGCTTAGGGTGGTGAACAACGTGTTGCTCATGAGCCCAGGGTTGGATTGGTCTGAAGGGACACCTGGAAAAAAACCAATAGGTCATGATCCTCATGGGCTCCACAGGCCCAGACCTGCTGCTTGATATTGTCCACCACTACAGAAAAGGTATGTGCTATTGGGGGAAGGTGGCAGAGGGGGGTTGTGGCTGGGGGCCATGAGGGTGGCCCTTATGCAGCAGACCCACCGCCTGACTATTCTGAACTCTGCAATACTGACCCTAGCCTGCCTGACTATTTCAAACTCTCAAATCCTGATCCTTGACTGCTTGCCTGATTATTCTGAACTCTCAAATCCTGATCCTAGCCTGTCGGACCTTGCTTGAAATCTGCCTGTACCGACCTTACCTGTCTGACCACGCTATTCCATTTGGTTCCTCCTGTGTTGTGTGGCCTTCCCTCTAAATACTTGGTAAACAATTGTGCCCCTTTGCTCGTCCAGAACTCTTGCTAGGCTCCTCTCTTATTAAGACCTGGCAGCATCCGATTAGCGGAGGGCTCCTCCTGAAGTGAAAGGCGGCTGCTACAGGTGAAAGCGGAGCCGAGACCAGGGAACCTAGCACTTTTTCTGGATTTAGGGTGCCGATCGTGACACTTGCATTCATAAATGAACCCTTTGGTAGGCTGGTAGGCAGTTTAATCTGTGTTCTAGTCTTTGGGATGCTGCAGTGCCCAGCTCAGTATTACAGCTATGTATAGAAACATTGGGGTAACAGTCACCCTGCTATAGTTCCACTGGTACACAAGGCACAAATAAACACTCACCCTAAATCTCCCCCAACTTGCTGTCAGGCTGGGCCCCCTTAGCTCATAACAAGGTTACAGATATATAGAAACATTGTGTTCTAGTCTTTGGGATGCTGCAGAGAGCAGCCCAGTGTTACATATATATAGAAACATTGGGGTAACTACCCGCTACCTTTCCAGGGGTACCCCAAATCTCAGTGGCCTTCAGGTTTATGACAAGGTTTCACAGAAAAGAAACATTGGGGTAACAGTCACCCAGCTATAGTTACAAGGATACCATTTCAGAGACCCCATTCTCAAAAAGTATCAAGGGATAAAGCTAAAAACACATAGTGCATGTTATTAATTCATTTTGTAGGGGTGGGGTGATCAGGTGCTATGGTCAGTAACCTTAAAACCTTTCCAAATACTTCAACTTCATTTCTTTGCCCACACTTTCTGATCCCCTGTAACTTTTACAAATCCATCACCAATATCAAGGAATATTCCATTCAAAAGCACTTACTGTATATAAATGTATTGAAGGTCTCCGTGTTATGTGTCCATTGTATATTAAAGTCTGGTTTATTACAATTACGGCCCCATTGTGCCTATGCTACAGGGATCCACGTACATGAGATTTACCAATGCAAAGCAATTCATTTGCTAGTAACAAAGCACATAATAGGGAAAATGTTGGATGGCAGTGTGTGTACCATTATTGTTTACATAAAGAATTTCAGCAAACTAATTTCATTTTTACTTTATCTTTTCCTGTACTGCCAATATCTCTGTTTGGCCGGCATCCACTGTAATCTGTTCCCCTTCATTATGTTAATCTGTGGGCGGAATGATTTCTGTCATCTTCTCGACGCTTGTACAGCAATGGTAAACACCTAGGCCTGTCTGTAATTGGACAGGTGTCGGCATTGGTGTCACCTAGGTTTTAATTCAATTAAAGAACTGGCTGTGCTCCCCCAGCTCCATACTGATTCCCTCTGTTCTCCTTGCCCAGCCATGGGATTTACACCCAGCCAGCGATCAGAGTGGAGTTCAAAGTCAGCAGTTCCACAGCGGAGATCTCCACTGACATTTAGAATTTTTTTTTCATTTGTAGGAATTGGAATTAACCTCATAGAGACTGAATTGATTTCAAAGTGGTTTCGAAGATATATTTTCTGAACCTAATTTTTCCTCTTTTTAACCCATTATCTCCAACAAGGCAAAATGCCATACACAAAGTGGACTCTTCACATTTCAATAGTTGAGACTTAAGCTGTTAGCTTTCTGAATTAATCTTTCTTAGCTTTGGCAGATCTGAAAACTTCCAAGACAAAGCCTGACCTTGTGCTGCCCACCGTGTCCTTGTGTTGTCAGTCAATATTTTGATGGCAGAACAAAGCAAAGCATATGGGACGACATCAAAACTCAAATTTTTGGCACAATTCAAATTTTCTCCCAAAAACTCAAAAATTTGAATTATACTTTCAAAAACAAATGTTTTGGTATTTATTAAACACAATTAAAACATGAAAAACTCAAATGTGAAACTTCAGCATCTAATAGCTATGAAATTCATATAGAAGTCAATTGGAGTCAATTCAAGCCATTTTTTTAATTCAAGATTTATGAGTTTTGTTTAGTTTATTTAAAGCTTGTAAACTCAATATTCAAAGTATTTTTATATGATTTTATGAAATCGAGTTTTTCTAAATTGGCAAAAATTCCACTTTTTTTAAATAGTGGGTTCATTTGAACTAGAGAACACCTCTAAAACTTCACAAACTAAATTTTGGATAAATAAGTCCAGTAATGGTAGTACATTCCTTCTCAATGGAAATATATTCTCTGGGAAACTTGGATGAGTGGAAGGCTGGCTAAGCCTGAATACCACCCCCACCATTTAGGCTAATGACATTCATGACATTTTAACCTCTGTTTTCTGCTGGAAGGCACATGTGGCCAAAATGCCCCTTGTCCATTAGCCAGTGGGTAACATTTTGGGTGAATGTCTATTTTCTCTCCAGTGGCATAACTATTGGGGGAGCAGCAGGACTAACCCCCCCAGTAGGGCCCAGAGTCATTGAGCATGCTACAAACATTTCAGATGGTAAGAGAATGCTCTCTGTACATGTCCCAACAAGGGGAGTAGACTGGGGTGAAGCCTGGGTGCAGTTTTCTTTGCACCAGGGTCAGTGTTCCCTTAGTTAATGTTGCTCTCCTATATACACCTGAAAGCACAGTTTGAATTAGGGTGAGATTTGTGGCCCTAGATATACTTAAAACTATGGTTGATAAACCAATGTGTTGAAATATCTGTTACAGGTTTGGAACCTGTTATCCAGAATCCTGTGGACCTAGGGTTTTCTGGATAACAGATCTTTTTGTAATTTGGATCTTCATACCTTAAGTCTTCTAGAAAATCATTTAAATATTAAATTAACCCAATAGGCTGGATTTGCTTACAATACGGATTAATCATAGTTTAGATCATATTTGGATCATGTGCAAGGTCAAGGTACTGTTTTATTATTGCATAGTTACATACAGTAAATTAAATCAGGTTGAAAAAAAGACAACGTCCATCAAGTCTAACCCCTCCAAATGAAAACCCAGTGGATGTAAATCACATCCACTGCTAGCCCAGAATCGAGGTCCCTGCTCACCTTCTCATAAAAAGTAATTAAGTTAGTCTGACAGGATCTATTATGCATAAAACCATGCTGGCACAAACTCATAGTATTATGATCTGCTATGAAGTCCAGTATCTTATCCTTTATTAACCCTTCAAAAAGCTTTCCTACCACTGACGTCAGACTAAATGGTCTATAGTTTTGAGACTGATAACGGGATCCCTTTTTGTAATAGTGCCACCACATTAGCAATTCACCTGTCTACTGGCACCATGCCAGACCTCAATGAATTCTGAAAAATTAAGTAAAGAGGTTCGGCAATCACAGAGCTAAGCTCGCTAAGTACCCTGGGATGAATACCATTACAGGGTACTGAGGAAAAGGAAGTAGTTTTCAAAAATCTCGATTATTTGGATAAATGTAGTCTATCGGAAACAGCCTTCCCATAATTCTAAGCTTGTTGTTTGTTACAGGAGCCCTAGACAAAGGTTAAACCTATTAGGGGAGTTGAACTGAAAAAGATTGACAACCATTGAGTTAAGGGTATGCTGATTTATTTTACTTCTGGAAAAGTTATTGGAACATTTTATGGTTGCCTGAGTTAGTTATGGGAAATCATAATCCATTTAAGAAGCCCAGGACGGAGCCTGCTCGTGGAAAAAAATGTTAGAATTCAGAGTAATTAATGGAGACAGTGAGCAGATTTATGAAATTTAGAACTAGCAACAGTTTAATTGTATCACACTTTCCTAACTGTCAATATTTTCCCAACAGTCAAGAAAGTTTTTTTTAACAAATTGGCACATTTATTAAAGCATTTTGAATTGGAAAAATGTGCCAATTTATCAGGCCCGAGTCAACTGCTTCAGAACTCAAACACCCTACCTATTCAGAGAGATCCCAAAACAGAATAATCATTGGTTACATTTAACACTCTACTAGGTATCTTTCCAAATTGGTAAATATCATTTTCAGTTTAAATTAGAAGTAATGCAGAAAATGATTTGTAAATATGATCCTCTTGTTCTTTTATGAGCAACACCCAGGGACAATAAAGCCGCCACATCATTGTACCAGTAATTCTATGGGGCAGATTTATCAAGAGTAGTGATGGGCGAATTTGCTAGAAAATTTTGCGAAAAGGCGCCAGCATCTCGTTTTTGACGCCGGCGCCCGTTTTTGACCCCGGTGGCTGTTTTTGACGCCGGTGGCTGTTTTTTGACGCTGGCGTCCATTTTTTGACGCCGACGGAATTTTTTTTTGATGCCGCCGAATTTATGCCTGCGAATTTTCGCGGGCGTTTCACGAATTTATTCGCTGGTGGCGAATCGTGCAAATTTGCCGTGAATTCGCGCTTGGCGAATAAATTCGCCCATCACTAATCGAGGGTCAAATTGAAAATTTAAAGTAAAAAATTTTAAATTTCGAGCTATTTTTGTGTACTTTGACTAGGGAATAGCCAAAATTGAATTTGAATTTGAAAAAATGTTGGAAATTTGAATATCAAAATGTATCATGTACTGTCTCTTTAAAACGTCAACTTTGACCATTCACCATCTAAAACCTGCCAAATTACTGTTTTAGCCTATGGGGGACCTCCTAGAACCTATTTGGAGTCAATTGGTGGACTTTGAAAAATCAAAGGTTTTTTTGAAAATACCTTGAATGGAATTCGATCGAATACGATCTTAGTTTGATTTGAACAATCAAATACAGCCTATTCACCTGGAAAAAAATAAAAATAAAAAAACTTGAATTTTTTTAATAAATTTCGGTTGGTCTTTTTTTTTTCAAATTTCGACATTATGGGAGTTCAAAAGACCTCCCATCACTTCAAAACTCGACCCTTGATAAATCGGACCCTACGTGGCAAAATCTTAACTTGTGAACTCTAAAAGACTGAGCAGTTCATTTTAACAACTCATTTCTTCTGATTTTGAAAGTTCTTTTACTACTTATCCTTTATTAACCCTTCAAAAAGCTTTCCTACCACTGACGTCAGACTAAATGGTCTATAGTTTTGAGACTGATAACGGGATCCCTTTTTGTAATAGTGCCACCACATTAGCAATTCGCCTGTCTACTGGCACCATGCCAGACCTCAATGAATTCTGAAAAATTAAGTAAAGAGGTTCGGCAATCACAGAGCTAAGCTCGCTAAGTACCCTGGGATGAATACCATTACAGGGTACTGAGGAAAAGGAAGTAGTTTTCAAAAATCTCGATTATTTGGATAAATGTAGTCTATCGGAAACAGCCTTCCCATAATTCTAAGCTTGTTGTTTGTTACAGGAGCCCTAGACAAAGGTTAAACCTATTAGGGGAGTTGAACTGAAAAAGATTGACAACCATTGAGTTAAGGGTATGCTGATTTATTTTACTTCTGGAAAAGTTATTGGAACATTTTATGGTTGCCTGAGTTAGTTATGGGAAATCATAATCCATTTAAGAAGCCCAGGACGGAGCCTGCTCGTGGAAAAAAATGTTAGAATTCAGAGTAATTAATGGAGACAGTGAGCAGATTTATGAAATTTAGAACTAGCAACAGTTTAATTGTATCACACTTTCCTAACTGTCAATATTTTCCCAACAGTCAAGAAAGTTTTTTTTAACAAATTGGCACATTTATTAAAGCATTTTGAATTGGAAAAATGTGCCAATTTATCAGGCCCGAGTCAACTGCTTCAGAACTCAAACACCCTACCTATTCAGAGAGATCCCAAAACAGAATAATCATTGGTTACATTTAACACTCTACTAGGTATCTTTCCAAATTGGTAAATATCATTTTCAGTTTAAATTAGAAGTAATGCAGAAAATGATTTGTAAATATGATCCTCTTGTTCTTTTATGAGCAACACCCAGGGACAATAAAGCCGCCACATCATTGTACCAGTAATTCTATGGGGCAGATTTATCAAGAGTAGTGATGGGCGAATTTGCTAGAAAATTTTGCGAAAAGGCGCCAGCATCTCGTTTTTGACGCCGGCGCCCGTTTTTGACCCCGGTGGCTGTTTTTGACGCCGGTGGCTGTTTTTTGACGCTGGCGTCCATTTTTTGACGCCGACGGAATTTTTTTTTGATGCCGCCGAATTTATGCCTGCGAATTTTCGCGGGCGTTTCACGAATTTATTCGCTGGTGGCGAATCGTGCAAATTTGCCGTGAATTCGCGCTTGGCGAATAAATTCGCCCATCACTAATCGAGGGTCAAATTGAAAATTTAAAGTAAAAAATTTTAAATTTCGAGCTATTTTTGTGTACTTTGACTAGGGAATAGCCAAAATTGAATTTGAATTTGAAAAAATGTTGGAAATTTGAATATCAAAATGTATCATGTACTGTCTCTTTAAAACGTCAACTTTGACCATTCACCATCTAAAACCTGCCAAATTACTGTTTTAGCCTATGGGGGACCTCCTAGAACCTATTTGGAGTCAATTGGTGGACTTTGAAAAATCAAAGGTTTTTTTGAAAATACCTTGAATGGAATTCGATCGAATACGATCTTAGTTTGATTTGAACAATCAAATACAGCCTATTCACCTGGAAAAAAATAAAAATAAAAAAACTTGAATTTTTTTAATAAATTTCGGTTGGTCTTTTTTTTTTCAAATTTCGACATTATGGGAGTTCAAAAGACCTCCCATCACTTCAAAACTCGACCCTTGATAAATCGGACCCTACGTGGCAAAATCTTAACTTGTGAACTCTAAAAGACTGAGCAGTTCATTTTAACAACTCATTTCTTCTGATTTTGAAAGTTCTTTTACTACTTATCCTTTATTAACCCTTCAAAAAGCTTTCCTACCACTGACGTCAGACTAAATGGTCTATAGTTTTGAGACTGATAACGGGATCCCTTTTTGTAATAGTGCCACCACATTAGCAATTCGCCTGTCTACTGGCACCATGCCAGACCTCAATGAATTCTGAAAAATTAAGTAAAGAGGTTCGGCAATCACAGAGCTAAGCTCGCTAAGTACCCTGGGATGAATACCATTACAGGGTACTGAGGAAAAGGAAGTAGTTTTCAAAAATCTCGATTATTTGGATAAATGTAGTCTATCGGAAACAGCCTTCCCATAATTCTAAGCTTGTTGTTTGTTACAGGAGCCCTAGACAAAGGTTAAACCTATTAGGGGAGTTGAACTGAAAAAGATTGACAACCATTGAGTTAAGGGTATGCTGATTTATTTTACTTCTGGAAAAGTTATTGGAACATTTTATGGTTGCCTGAGTTAGTTATGGGAAATCATAATCCATTTAAGAAGCCCAGGACGGAGCCTGCTCGTGGAAAAAAATGTTAGAATTCAGAGTAATTAATGGAGACAGTGAGCAGATTTATGAAATTTAGAACTAGCAACAGTTTAATTGTATCACACTTTCCTAACTGTCAATATTTTCCCAACAGTCAAGAAAGTTTTTTTTAACAAATTGGCACATTTATTAAAGCATTTTGAATTGGAAAAATGTGCCAATTTATCAGGCCTGAGTCAACTGCTTCAGAACTCAAACACCCTACCTATTCAGAGAGATCCCAAAACAGAATAATCATTGGTTACATTTAACACTCTACTAGGTATCTTTCCAAATTGGTAAATATCATTTTCAGTTTAAATTAGAAGTAATGCAGAAAATGATTTGTAAATATGATCCTCTTGTTCTTTTATGAGCAACACCCAGGGACAATAAAGCCGCCACATCATTTTACCAGTAATTCTATGGGGCAGATTTATCAAGAGTAGTGATGGGCGAATTTGCTAGAAAATTTTGCGAAAAGGCGCCAGCATCTCGTTTTTGATGCCGGCGCCCGTTTTTGACCCCGGTGGCTGTTTTTGACGCCGGTGGCTGTTTTTTGACGCTGGCGTCCATTTTTTGACGCCGACGGAATTTTTTTTTGATGCCGCCGAATTTATGCCTGCAAATTTTCGCGGGCGTTTCACGAATTTATTCGCTGGTGGCGAATCGTGCAAATTTGCCGCGAATTCGCGCTTGGCGAATAAATTCGCCCATCACTAATCGAGGGTCAAATTGAAAATTCAAAGTAAAAAATTTTAAATTTCGAGCTATTTTTGTGTACTTTGACTAGGGAATAGCCAAAATTGAATTTGAATTTGAAAAAATTTTGGAAATTTGAATATCAAAATTTATCATGTACTGTCTCTTTAAAACGTCAACTTTGACCATTCACCATCTAAAACCTGCCAAATTACTGTTTTAGCCTATGGGGGACCTCCTAGAACCTATTTGGAGTCAATTGGTGGACTTTGAAAAATCAAAGGTTTTTTTGAAAATACCTTGAATGGAATTCGATCGAATACGATCTTAGTTTTATTTGAACAATCAAATACAGCCTATTCACCCGGAAAAAAATAAAAATAAAAAAACTTGAATTTTTTTAATAAATTTCGGTTGGTCTTTTTTTTTTCAAATTTCGACATTATGGGAGTTCAAAAGACCTCCCATCACTTCAAAATTCGACCCTTGATAAATCGGACCCTACGTGGCAAAATCTTAACTTGTGAACTCTAAAAAACTGAGCAGTTCATTTTAACAACTCATTTCTTCTGATTTTGAAAGTTCTTTTACTGCACTTTGTAAATTGGTGGGGTTTTGGAGACCAGGTTATGATTGCTCAAGGTAGTTAATTCTTAATGAATAAACACATTGATTAGCTTTAATAAATGTCTGTTGGTAGCACAAAGAGTTAATAGTCCACAACACTATAAAACAAACTGATTGGAATCCCTCTGAATTCACCAGTTCAATATTTTGTAAATCTGACCAATCATTTTATTTTTCTTTATCTGGTTTTACACTGTCATTGTTCTAAGAAGAAAAGTATCTGCGCTATTTTAGGGTGGGGATTGGAATCGTCGGCTGTTAAATTGTTTATACCGATTATTGATCATTTCTCTGAACCTTGCTGTAGTCGTCACATTTTACATTTTTTTTTACCTCTAATCAATTTGCATTTTCTTACGACAAAAAAAATCATAAATAATTTACTTTTTTTCCAATGGCAACTCGTAGTGTTAACTTTATTCCTACAACACAATTTTACAAAATAGATTACAGAATTTTCCATTCGCCTAATGACAATGTTATTGCAATATATCATGGCATATCACCAACAATCTACTTTCTGAATTTCAATCCCCTCAATCAAACCCATCCACCGAGCATATATTATCCTTCACAACTGTAAACCCCTCAGCTAATCTGTCAGCATCCAAAGCCAAACTTATTCCACTTAAAACCTTCTTTTGAGTATTAGAAAATCAATTCAGCATATAGGACTAGTTAAGCAGATTGATAGTAATGTGTGTTTAGACCATGAAATATATGTACTAAATTATTTTCTCCGGACAATTTTAGTGATGTGAGTCACCCTATTTTTCTCTAAATCATAAATATATTTTATGTGAAAAAATTGTGGAGACGTAACCTGTATTTCATCTTTTACTTGCGATAAAGTCCAAGGTTTGAAGCTGTCAAGGACTAATTCCACTATCATTTGCCATAACAAAATGGTCACATTTTTCATTTCTACTGCTTCAATCCCATACGTTAGTTTGCCTGAGCAAAGAAATGCTCACACTGCTTCCTTACAAGTGTCATGTGCTGTTTCATAAGGTCACATTAAAAAAACAGAAATGTGTAAAATTTCAGGGCAATGATTTGAAATCTCAAAGTCTAAAACAGAGTCTATATACTATATGCGCATCCACCTTTAATCTTCACTCCCTTAGTAAATAAACACCAGTTCATTTTAACTGGTCTATTATTTTAAGAATGAGGAACACATTTGATTGGAAAACAAATCTGGAAACTTTTTAACATTGCTAATATTACATGACATAGCTGCTTGACTTAATGGTAGGAATGTGATGTCATAGACTCTGTTCCTTTAAAAGAAAATAGAAAACCATTATTGTTTATGTGACTTTATGGTAATTTATTGCTTGTTTACCTGATCAACAAATGTAAACTGCTGAATATTGTGTATAAAACAATAAAAAAAAAGAAAATAGAAAATTAATATTTATACTGAGAGTGTTTATCAAAGTCGTTTTTACAGGGTAATGTTTAATTTTAGTGATGGGCGAATCTGTCTCGTTTCTCTTTGCCGAAAAATTCGCAAAACTCCAAAAAAAATTGCGAAATGGCGAAATATTCGTGATATGTGTTGAAGTCATTGGGAGTCAAAATAATTTCGATGCACTACTATTTTGACACGAGTGACAATTTTTATACGCGCGACTCTTTTGTCCAAATCTATTAAAGTCAATGGGTGTCTGAATTATTTTGACATTCCTTGAATTTTCCATGCAGTTTTGCGAAATTCGCCACAAATCCATGTCTGGCAAATAAACTCGCCCATCACTATTTAATTTTGATACATTTAAAAATATTTTGTGTCAACGAAGTCAGCAATAGCTTCTTCTGTATCAACTGTGCAAATCTTAAAGGGTTTACTATACTTCCGAAAAGAATAGATGTGAAAAAAAAATGCCATTTAAAAAAATGAATTGAAAAAAATATAATTTCTCATTGAGACAGTTCATCACAAATCTCTCATATAATTTGCTGAAAAGAAAGAAAAGAAAAACTTGGGGAAAAAATGTTTAAAAGTTTCTAGTCTGTAATTTTTAAATAGGGAAAATACATACAGTAGGTCATGAAAAGCAGTGGGGGGGGGAACATTTTTGATCATGAATAAAATAAGAGAAATTGAATATACAGTAGGTACAGATGTGATAATTATACCAGGAAATCTACAAAATGAAGCCATACACTGAAACATCAGTGCATTTTAAAACAATTGCAGTTTCACTGTAACATGGATATTTATCAGTGATATAAAAAGCAGATTCACAGAATCTTACATTTAAAAATATTTCATAGCAAAAATTGAACAAAAAATCATAAACAGCTATATTTTTTATAACCATAAGGATTCTTTTTTGAATTGCACTGAAAAGATGCCAATATACAATCTGAACCGAACATTTAGGGGCCGATTCACTAACTTCGAGTGAAGGATTCAAAGTAAAAAAACGTTGAATTTCGAAGTGTTTTTTGGGCTACTTCGACCATCGAATGGGCTATTTCGACCTTCAACAACGACTTCGAATTGAAGGATTCGAACTAAAAATCGTTAGACTATTCGACCATTCGATAGTCAAAGTACTGTCTCTTTAAGAAAAAACTTCGACCCCCTAGTTCGCCATCTAAAAGCTACCGAACTCAATGTTAGCCTATGGGGAAGGTCCCCATAGGCTTTCCTAAGTTTTTTTGATCGAAGGATTTTATCGTTTGATCGAAGGAATTTTATTGTTCGATCGCACTATTTGTGCTAAAATCCTTCGACTTCGATATTCAAAGTCGAAGGATTTTAATTCCCAGTCGAATATCGAGGGTTAATTAACCCTCGATATTCGACCCTTTGTGAATCAGCCCCTAAATACAATTTGCATTTAGGTGACATTCAACTCACTTAAACTCTTAGTAGAAACAATACATTTTGAATCATCAATGAAATCTCTCACTTACATAGTTGCCCATATTTATAGGACCTAAATATCATATTAACGGCAACACTTAAAGGGTCAGTATACACCCCTTTTCAATGCGGGCCCAATAAACAGGGTTGTGCTGATCAGAATTGTTGCCCATTGTTTCAATTAAGAAATAGTTGTGGCTGTTATTTATGGCACAGAACAAGAATTTGAAATGAATTTCCCTTTAGCACTTCCTGTGACTTCCTGGTTCTGTTGAGCAGAGAAGAAGCTGATAAAATGACTTACCTGTCCACTAAGAAGGCCTTTGATGATGAAATGCTCAAAGGCTTAAGGTTGTTTGTTCGAAGGGCGATAAAGTGCTTTTAACAAATGACACTGTTTAACGAAAATTGAGAGGGGGTTCAATGAAAAAAATGCAATTTTGATATCAATTTAAGTCCTATTTATTGTGCTCGTTTTAGCAAAGGGGATTTTAGCTATATAAGGTCATTTTAAGTATGTCCTCTTTCAATGTGTTGGATAAAATAATGTAATTCCAAATAGGGGCGTTTTTGTGCAAAAAGGATAAGGGATACAAAATACAAAAGGGATACTCCTAGCCCTTCCAGTGCAACACCTTCTCTGTGTTGGATAAAGAATCTAACATAAGGCACAGAGCACAGTACTGATGGGTGAAGGGAGCCCTGTATTTAATGCCTGGCAAAGCAGTTGGTAATTATAACACTCCTTGCACCTAACTCCTCCCATTTGCCATCAAACTCTCATGTATAGCACGCCGATCCTGCCTAGACTTTGTAAAGCTCTAATTATTCATATTAAATAGGACTATGACTCTTCAGCTTCCTTGACAGCCTTCAGCTGTTGTTGTGTGCTGGAAGCTGACAAAAGATGAAGGGTGCCAGGTTAGTCTATAGACAACTTCCAAAAGTAACTTACCATTGACTTTGCTTGCATCCGGAAAAGTTGCTGTGATGGCAGATACATTAGGGCTGCACTCAGGATAAGCTTTCAGAATATATTCTTCAATGATACCTTTGACTGCAGTAGGTCTGGTCCAGGTTACAGCCACACTATATCCACTTATGTTCAAGGTTTTGAAATCAATGTTTAAAGGTTGAGGTACTAAGCAAAACAAAATATAGAAAACAAAATCAGATCAGACTATTATCCATGTAGTTTAGTGTTCTGCTGGTGGTCAAAGAGAAGGCTGAAGAAGAGATTGAAAGGCAACAGCACAATCATCAATAACCTAAGATTCATTCACGTTTATGTAATAATATTAGAGTGTTAAGGCTGGCCACACTATATAAGTATATGGTATAACATTGATCAGCATAGTCAAATTTGATCTAACTAAACCCCAGTTTGAATATACAAATTGTTCAATGCACAAGCACAAATATTCCTACTATCCAGCCTGGAACATACAGTTAGTGATGTAGCGAACTGCCGATTTGATGTTCGCGAACGCCGTTCGCGAACACCGGCAAAAAAGCGAACAGTTCGCGAACAGTTCGCGAACTTCGAACGCTCGATAAAATCGTTCGATCGAACGATCGAAGGATTTTATTCGTACGATCGAACGATTTTCGTTCGAATCGAACGATCGAAGCTATTCGATCGAATGATTTTAATTCAATCGAATGCTTATAATCGTTCGAACGAATGGAAATCGTTCGATTTTAGCGATCGAACGGTCGAATGGTCGAATGGTCGAACGAAATTTTACTTCGAATCGAACGCGAACACCAATTGGCGAACGTCGCGCGACGTTCGCGAACATTCGGCGGACGCGAACAGTCGAAGTTCGCGCGAACTAGTTCGCCGGCGAACAGTTCGCTACATCCCTACATACAGTACATAAGTAGATGTACAATACATCAATGGTAGAAATGTGAACTAAGAGAGTAGGTGTGAGCTTGAGACAGGAAGGGTCGTGAAGAATGAAGAATCCTTTATTTGGGCTGATATTCCTAACATTATGAGTTTTTGAATTTAGAAGTAAGCCTGGAGGTTTCCAAACTAAAATTTGTAGAGGAGAGGGAAGTACAGTAAATGGCAGTAAGAAAGGCTGGATGAATGGAAAATTTAGTACAAAGAGGGGTTTGGGCTTGAATGTGATAGCTTTTAACACGAATAATAAGGAAATGGTACATCTAGCAGTGTGAATTGTGGGTAAAAAGCATAATGATTTGCTCCTTGCACTTCCGAATAGTGGCACTTGGTCCCTCCTGCCAGTGGTGCACTAGGCAACCAGACCAGCAACCTCGCTATCTTCCCCATGCGGGCGCCAACGTGCAAGTCTGATGACAAAACGTGGGGCATCAAATTTCTTACGTTTTTTTCAAGTGAATTTCGCAGGAAATTTGTGAATTTTTCGGCTAAGAGAAATGGGAGAAATTCGCCCATCACTACTCAGAACTATAATTTGCTCACTGCACTTGGGGACGTAAATGAACCTTTAATCTAATTTACAAATACAGAGCAAAGGGCAATTTTCAGATGCCAGATTCCAGTTTTTCTGCTTTACTATACAATGTCAGCATAGATTCATTGGCACCATGAAATAAAAGTATGCATGGGGAGTGAGTGGCTGAATATTTACTGTTACTTGCACAAGGCTTCTATGTAAATGATCCATATGCACTTTAAAGTACAGCAAATGTATTCAACCTATAGTTGAATCAAATATATAAATACAGGTATAGGATCCGCTATCCAGAAAACCATTATCTGGAAAGCTCCGAATGACGGAAAGGCTGTTTCCTACAGACTCCATTTTATCCAGATAATCCAATTTTTTTTTTTAAATGATTTCCTTTATCTCTGTAATAATAAAACAGTTCTGTGTACTAGATCCCAGCTAACATATAATTAATCCTTATTGAAGGCAGAACCAGCTATTGGATTTAATGTTTCCATGATTTTCTAGTAAAGGCACGAAGATCCAAATTACAGAAAGATCTGTTATCCATATATATATATATATACAGTATATACATACACACACACACAAGTCCTTTTATCGGCACTCACCACACCTTTCATCCTAGGTCGGGTGCTCATCAATTTATCTCATATTGCCATTAGAGAAAGCACTCAAGGCAAGTCGAAACAGATCGAAACACATAGACAATAATATGGACGAATAAAGCTCTTTCTATTATCATGTCCTAATACACTGACTTGCCGTGAGTGCTTTCTCTAATATATATATATCTATATATATATATATATATATATATATATATATATATATATATATATATATATATATATACACACACACACACACAAAGGGTATATTTCCAACTATGAAAGAACTGCTGGCGTAGACAGGGAGATCTCTCACATAATGTATTAGTGAAAGCTGAGAAAGCAAGATAATTCAGACTTATTATACATTGTGCTTTGACACTTTTATAGATTGAGTACATCAACCCACAAAACACCACATTTTAGACAATGCCCAAATGTACAATTCCATTTCCTGAATTCAATTTGTTTAAATCTAATTAAGGAGTAAAACTAAGAGATGGCATGTGAGAAATATGGACAAATTAATGACTTTGCATCCTCTGTTAGAAGCAAGATTTTAGCCTAATCTCTCATGGAAGTCCTTTGCATAGAAACTCAGATTAATTCAGTTCAGTTGGGAGAAAAGTTCAAAGTGAAGATGTTTCACAGAGAGGGGTTCTACACTTTTCGAAGAGGTAATTCATACAAATAGGATTGTCACTTGTCCAAAACTGCATTGTGGTTGGGTTTCTGATGATTATTGATTGACAATCTTGCATGAGCTTTTGATAATATATTTTGGATTCACTGTATTTATTCTACATTTTTACAGGCTTGGTTGGTGAGGACTGCATTGCTCTTCTGGGGTCACTGAGAAGGAGAAGGCTATGATGTTGAGGGGCTCTTCATTAGTTTATTTCAAGACTTATTTTAAGAGGGGACAGGATACAAAAAGGGTACCCTCAGTGACTCCTACCCTCTTATTTGCACCTGGTGCTGTTGGGTGACACTGGTGGGCACAACTTACTCCTAGCATGAAAGGGTCAGCATGTTATGATCCACTTGCCAGATACTGGATTACATTGGGGCTATATTTGAATCTTGTCATTTCATGGCCACACTTTCTTACATTTGTAACAGGGAGAGAAGAGGGAGTCTGAAGGCCATTTAGAGTGAATTTTCACTCATTGTTTTGGGGTAAGATTTGGGGTGTTTATTTTGTTGTCCTGCGTTCCCACAGAACTACCCCTAAATCTACTGCCTTACGCATGGTCCCTCAGGTGCCTATATGGTACATATTACCTTGTTCTGGACTAAATGCTGTGCCTGGTTATAGCAGGGACAGTTTGCTGCAATTGTGAGAAAAGAATGTTGTATTCGCAATGAAAACAGGTTGACTTGCAAAATGTTATGCGCTCTTGCCTTGCCAGTTGTTTTTATATAGATATTGCACACACACCCCCTAATGGAAACATAGCCAATCCAAACCACACTGTTATTATAAAACAACTGTCTGAAGGGCTCCCCCAGTCCAATTGCAAAAGCAAATGCATTTTGGTGCTATATAAAGAGATATTCTGAGGAGCTATTTGACATGTACACGTGAGGGGTATTTCAGTGCCTCCCTAAAAAACGGTCAATTCTACTCTAAGAAAGCCATCGGTAGGTATAATGCACACAGCACCTGTTTAGCCAAAAACCAGCAGCAGTGGTACTGTAAGTGGCTAATGTCACATCTGATTTACAGCTGTCGAGTGGAAAATATTTCCTGCAGTCAGTCTCCTTGCTACATTTGCTGGGAAATATGCTCATCCTATTCAACTAAAGTCACTGTTTGGGGTGTTGGTTTAGCACAATGTGCAGGAAGAGTGGGAAAAACATTTTTTTCCAAAAAGGATATTTGTCATTGTTGGAGTATATGATGCAGAACTGTGGCCCCTGATAGTGCTGCTTCCAAATATTAACAGTGTATCAAGCAACAGAACTCATAGAAACAGAGTAAACCAATAAGCATAGGGACAGGGCATTACCCAAGTGTATTGTCTCACTCGAGTAGCAGGGTGACTGCTTTGCCAATGTTTCTATATATCTGTAACCTTGTTCTGAGCTAAGGGGGCCCAGTCTGAAAGCCAGTGAGGAGGAGTTTTGGGGTGAGTGTTTATTTGTGCCCTGGGTACCCCTGGAACTATAGCAGGGTGACTATTACCCCAATGATTCTATATATCTGTAATAGTTACATAGTTACATAGTTAAATTGGGTTGAAAAAAGACAAAGTCCATCAAGTTCAACCCCTCCAAATGAAAACCCAGCATCCATACACACACCCCTCCCTACTATTTTTCATTTAATCTTGTTATGAGCCAAGGGGGCCCAGTCTGAAGGCTAGTTAGGAGGAGTTTTCATTTTAGTTTCTGGGACTACAGCACGTGATGAGCGAATTTGTCCTGTTTTGATTCGCCGAAAAATTCTGGTATTTCCTGCGAAATTCAAAACGGCAAAAAATTTGTGAAATGATGAGTCTCGTTTTTGGACGCGGGTGCACATTCGCCAGTGAAAATGCGAATGTTTCACAAATTTATTCTCCGGCGGCAAATCATGGGAAATCGCCGCAAATAAATTCGCCCATCACTAATAGCAGGGTGACTTTTATACTAATTTGTATAGCTATATATAGCATCTATTACATTGTTATGATTTTTATCTATAACCTTGCGTGATTGTTACGCTAATATTTCTGTACTGTATATATCTATAGTCTTGTTGTGTATGACAGTGCTTATTTGTGACTTTGGATACTCCTAGAACCAGTGACTCTCATTGCAAAATTTTTATATGCCCCAAAACCTTTTTCAGCTAAGAGGGGGCTGACAGAACATTGAACTTTAAAGGGAACCTACAAGCTTAATGTGAATGTTTGTTAGATAAACGCAGTACTTACCAGCTGATTTTGTACGCCCTCGGCTCCAACTACTTGCTTCTGATCCAGCTTCATTTGAGGCAATCACTCTATATAAATATTCTTTAAACAGAGAAGAGATTTGAATTGATGCATGCACAGTGTCATTAGCAATGTTTATAGTAAAATACAGGAGGAAATTGTTATATGTGTACCTGTAAATGGCTGTAGGGGATTGTCATAGGATTCTTGACTTTCCCCTCCATATACAATGACCGAGTCATTCCCTCTGCAGTTAACAGAGCTGCCAGTCAATAAGCAGCCATCCAGATTAACTCTTACAGCACCAAAGGAGGAAGTTGCAAAGTTAACAACAAAGCCTTTTTTGAGCTCCATCTCTTTAATACAACCTCCAAAACCTAATGGGTAAAATGATATAAATTGGTTAATGTTAAGTTATTTTGTAGTGATATTTAATAATAAATTAAACTTCTAGGGTTAAGCATTGGGTTTGCAATATTACAATTTGGAAACAGAGGTAAAAATATTGGGCAGTGCTTATTACTATCCCCTGGTTTTGCATCAGTGGTCACACAATTTTCTGAAAGAACCTTTAATGAATGGCAATTTTTTATGCAACAACTACAGTAATGTTATTCATGACTGCAACTGCAATTGTGGGTTGTAAATTACCCCTTATGTTCTGAATTGTTTCAGCAGCACTTTTCTAGCATATGGGTCATGTATTATACATGAAAGAGGTGGCTTTTTTGACCTCTAAACCATTTAAATATTTTCATTATAAACTATCTATTAAATTACTATTGAGAATGATCTAATACTCAATGTTGAAGATATGTAAGATGTTTATTGCCTTCGATTTTCTTCGAAAAAAACGTTGATTTTCATGAAGAAAACTCATTTTCGATTTTAATAAATAGACCCCCTAGACTAGTTAAATTTACATGTCTACTCGCTTACCTAACCGAAGGATATATACCGTGACTGTTATATAAGGAGGGTACAATTCAGAGTTCAGCCACCCTCCTAGAAACTGATTATCCTTTACTTCTAATATTTCAAGAACCCACCAAAAAGAACAGACATGAAATTTCTACTTTAGATCTTCTCTGTAAGGGTTTATTTTAAAACTGTACTCAAAAAATCTTCAAGGAAATTTACATAAATTCTCAAGTAAAAAAGTGAAGTCACCTCATTCAGGATTGAGAAATTGAGATCAATCAACTCATGGAGGTACAATATTGATTTGATAATCTCAAAGGCACCTGCAGTTTATCCTCAAAGAGTCAAATCAGACTCTTCGGCCACTCCTCTCATTGGCCTGGGAAAACCACTTCTGCAAAAAGCCATGGCCTTCCTTTTGGTCCACACTGACAAAAACAGACATCTTCATTTATAAATAATTTGAATCTTTAGTTGAAAACTCAAGGGTGACTATGCTAATGAAAACTTCCATTGGAATTATAAACTGGGAAATACCTTATTCCTATCTTAGACACAAATGTTGTATTGGATCATTAATCAAGCTAAAGATCTGTAATATACAAAGCCAAGCAAACAAGCAAGAATATGCTGCATGATCCTATGATGTTCCATTAGGATGATGGAACTAATAGATTTCATTTCATTATAAGAAAGCACATGAGTAGGTTTCAACATGGAGCATAAAAGAGATCATTCTCTTTATAGTCTCTCTAGTATGTTTCATACAGGTGGCCAGTGTCTTAATAAAGACAGAGAAAACATATTGTTTATACTTGTGTAGCTATTGCAAATCCTGGACCAAGGATTAAAGGAAAAATACACAGTATTTATCAAGGTGGTGTTTATACAGTTTGGAAAGCAGAAAATCAGTCTGGAAATAATTAGATAAAAACCAAACAAGACATTAGTAAATAACAAATGTCCAAAATACATCTGAGCCCATAATATAAATATTCTCACCTTGATGCAAATCAAGATCTGGAAAAGAGTTTTGAACATGTTCTGGCACACCACCAATGTAAACAGCTGAACTGACTTGTATTTCCATCTGCATGTTGTCAGGTTCATCTACTTTGTCTATTAAGTTATTTAGTTCGACAAGGAATAAGGTGTTCTCTTTCTTGATATATACTTTGTTCCATCTCCCATCACAATAAGAAAGACCCGCCCAAAGATTTAATTGCAGGAGGGTGGATTTTGTTCTAATTATGGAACTCAGGATTCCATTGTTTAGCTGAACCTAGATGAAAAAAGGAATATAAATTGTCAAATAAAATATATAGACACACCACAAATGTCAATGTATTATTTATTAAATGTGGTAATATGCAAAGTATCATTTTTTATGACATGGAATTTTACTGTACTATATTTTTGCCTCCAATCTTGCTCAGCCTCCTAACAGACCCTTCACCAACGTACTTGCTATACTTTGGACATTCTCTATTTCATTAAAGGAATAGTTCAGTGTGAAAATAAAAACTGTGTAAATAGATAGGCTGTGCAAAATAAAAAATGTTTCTAATATAGTTAGTTAGCCACAAATTTAATATATAAAGGCTGGACTAAACAGATGTCTAATAAAACAGCCAGAATCCAACTTCCTGCTTTTCAGCTCTATAACTCTGAGTTAGTCAGCGACTTGAAGGGGGGCCACATGGTACATTTCTGTTCAGTGAGTTTATAATTGACCCTCAGCATTCAGCTCAGATTCAAAAGCAACAGATATGACCCATGTGGCCCCCCCTCAAGTCTCTGATTGGTTACTGCCTGGTAACCAGGGCAACCAGCCAGTGTAAACCAAGAGCTGATAAGTAGTGCTCTGACTGGCATGTTATACATCAAATCACTCCAGCCTTTATACATTACATTTTTGGCTAACTAACTATATTAGAAACATTTTTTATTTTGCACAGCCTATCTATTTACCCAGTTTTTATTTTTACACTGAACAATTCCTTTAATATCTCTTTTTTTTAGCATTGATCACTGCATTTTCTGATATGTAGCCTTAACAGTGGTTTGCAAAGGGGAGTTTTACCGTCTCCTTCTATGAATCTATACCCCTTATAATATAGATTAAAACCTGGATCTTATTGCTGCAACTTTATTTACTATCCAACGAGGGCTCTTCTCTATCAAAGATTTGCCTTAGTCCCATTAAGGGTATAAGTGAGTTTCATATTTTAAAATCCCAGGTGCATGACCTTATATTTATAAACACTGAATTTCACCTACCACTTAACCACTCAGACAGTCAGTTTGAATTTTCATTTTTTTTTCAATTGGGCCAATTAATGAACGAAGTATTTATTATACATACAATAAAATAATCAGGTCCATCGTTGTTGTATGTAAACAGAAGTAGCCCTTTCAGTTGGTCGGTTTTAAACATGAAGGATATTTCAAAACTTGGACCACCAGAAAATACGAAAGGATAAAGCTCAAGGAAACCTGTAAATCAATATAAATTTAAAAAAAAACATAGTTACAAAGCTTCTCAACATTCTACTAGCTACATATTGATATTGCAGATATATATATATATATATATATATATATATATATATATATATACATATATATATATATATATATATATATATTTAGTGGGTTTGCTCTGAATGACAACACCAGCATTCTACGTTCCATTTGGATCTGATTTACTACATTGCAAGGTTGTGACTATTTTTTTATTTTTTCATACGTTTTTCATAGTATCTCACATTTTCAAGATTTATCAATCGAAAAAATGTCAAAAGCTTTTGAATACGTCAATGGAAAGTGTATTTTTACGTTATTTTACTATTCAGGTTTTAATAAAAAATTTTAAGGGGCACATTTACTCAGTTCAAATGAAGGAATAGAGTAAAAAAAAAACTTCTAATGTTTTTCGTGGCTACTTCGACCTTCGACTACGACTTTAACTTTGAATCGAACGATTCGAACTAAAAATTGTTTGACTATTCGACCACTCAATAGTCGAAGTACTGTCTCTTTAAAAAAAACTTTGACCCCCTACTTCGCCATCTAAAACCTACTGAACCTCAGTGTTAGCCTATGGGGATCGTTCGATCGATGGATTAAAAACCTTCGAATCTAACGATTAATCGATTTTTGTTCGATCGAACAAATTGAGGTAAATACTTCGGCTTCGATATTCGAAGTCAAAGGATTTACCTTCGGCAGTCGAATATCGAGGGTTAATTAACCCTCGATATTCAACCATATGTAAATCTGCCCCTTAATGTTGAAAAATAATGCAGCAATGTAATTTTATCATGTTTTTATTTACAGCAAATTCACACAGCCAAGTTTTTTAGATATGTTATTTCATAAATATGCATCGATCATGAAAAAAACTTGATGAAATTCATACAAGATTTTTTGGGATTATAAATATCTAATTTAAAACATAACTGTCGGACTCTCCATGTTGTTCAAACAAATGCATGTATCATTTTCATATTTAAAAGATGATATGCTAAAAACTGGGATTTTGTCTGTGATCAGCTTAAGTTTTTAGGCCTAAATATTGTTTTTACAATAGACAAACTGAGTTTCCTTATTTTTCATTGTAAAATGATTATGATGAACTAGTGCACATTCTTTATTAAACATGTCATATTTATTATAACTTGGCATATACCTATATGTGAACAGTAAGGGGTTATTTAATAAAACTAAGGGGCTATTTACTATTTACTAAAACTATTTTGTAAAAATAAAAATTAATCGAATTTTTAAAATAAAACAGTCGACCTAAGTTTAATCAATTTAGCTTATTTATCAATAATTTTTCTCGAAAAAGTCAGAGCAAAAAAGTCCCAACAAATTTGTGCGTCAATTCAAATTGGAATTGTACAAAAACTCAACTTTATCGAATTGTCACCATGAAAACTTGACTTTATTGTTTTTTTTGGTTTGTTGGATGACAGCACAGATGACTTCACCTCTACATGTTTTGAGATGGAGTATTTTTTGGATATAGTTGGATTTTTAGCAGCTTTGGGGTATAGTATATCTAGGTTTTTTTCCCCTCTAAAAATTTGAGGTTTTCTTTTCCCCTTTAAAAACTCAACCAGAAAAAATGAGGTTTAATAAATGGGCCCATAAGTGTATATTTTATCAACAATTAATATTTACAGAACCACCCAGATATCAATTTATGAAACAATAATTACCAAATCCAAGAAAATGTGCTCCATCTTCAGATGTCTCTGGGCAGCCCTCCCATTTTTCATAAACGTTACTTTTCTCTTCAGCAACATCCCAGTCTAAAGTCTCCCAGTTATCCAGGGGATTGCCACTGCGCTGTATGTAAACATCACCAAGACAACCAACAAAATGCTTCCTATTGATTTGTGCATTACCTAAAGAAAAATAGACACATAGAGATTTGTAAATGGGGGTTCAAACAATAATTCCAAGTCAATATAACCTCAATTAGGAATAGCTAGACCACAAGTTTGACCTATCAGCCCACAATATCTGAAGGATTATCTGAAATTGGGTTTGACGCTAACTAGAAGTCCAAGGTCTAGCCATCAACTGCAAATCAATATTATAGATTCTCTAGAATATTTGGGAGTCCATAACTAATGGAGATCTTTAGCCTAAAGTGCTTTTTTATTTTCTACTGCCCTTAGTTTAAAATCATTTCTGCTTTGAGGTAAGGAGAGGCCTTGCGTGGCACTAGCAATATCACCCCCTCTTAACTTGATCTGGAGTGGGTAAGGTAGGATTACTGATGCATTCGGTGCACATAGGAAATTATTTATCTTAGTGGAAAAATGGACATGGCTATGTACACCAGATGCTTCAGTTATGCCTACTCCATCTGTAGAGCAGTTTCCTACCTGTTGTACTTAAGTTTAGATCATGGAAATAATCAAGACATTTTTATTGATGTATTTCATGTGAATAAGGTCAAGGTATCAGTTTACAGTAGATGATTACTAATATCTTACCTTCAGCTGTTAATGATTCTATGGGGGCAAAAGTTACCTTTATCATTTCTTTGGATTAAAAAATCATTTGGAAGACCACCAACAAATATTCCAGTCATCTCCCCAATGATGATGCCCCCACTGGTGGCAGAATCAGATCCTGCATGTAAAGAAGATCCATACATCAATATTAATGTCACAATCAATATATAATTTTATTGAATAATATTTTAGATAAATATTTTTTTTAAATACAGATTTGTATGAAGGTAGTTTCAATAAATACATGAACTAATAAAGATGTCTGAATCTGTACCTGTGTATAGGCCATCTACGGTGATGGTGCCACTGGCTTGAGTTCTCACAGCAATTATTTCATGCCAGTTATTATCATTATAGACTCTTCCTTCGTCATTTGTGGGGCTTATAGCCACCGCTGAGCCCTATTAAAAGATAGAATGTACCATGTAATTGTATTTATTTGGTTTGTTTGTCAAGGCTTAAAACATAGTGATATTAAAAAATGCCACAAGAATAACAAGAATAGATTTGGATCTGATTTATCAATACATTTTTATCACGATTTTTAAGGGCAAAAATCGTGAATTTGAGTTTCCAAAATTTTTAATCAGCATTAAAAACTTCAAAACAACAAATTAAAAAAATTGGCATCTTAAAGCTAAAGTCTATAAATATTTCCAAAATAAAAACTGTTTTTAAGATTCAGTGATACAACTGCAATCAAGTTTTTTATTTTAGAAGTGATCAAATTTTTTAGTTTTATCATGAATAATCAGACATTCAATATTGACTTTTTAAATTTTTTCAAATTTGGATTTTGATGAATCTGCCCCATTTCTCTCTCTCATGCCGATATTACTTTTTGCGGCAGCGCCTGGGTTTTTTTTACCTTTTTCTGTGGTGAGTGCTCAGCCTTTCATATTATATACTGTACATATATATTTCTGTGAAAATCAAGCTTTCCTAACTTTTCAATGTATAGCAAGTAGGGATACACCAAATTCACTATATCGGGATTTGGCCGAATCCCAAATCGTTTGTGAAAGATTTGGCTGAATATCGAACTAAATATGAGCCCTAATTTACATATGTAAATTAGGGAAACAAGGGGAAGAGAGTAAAACATTTTTGACTTCCTTGTTTGTGTGACAAAAAGTCACATGATTTTTTGAATTTGGATTCTGTTCGGCTAGGTACTTGGCCAAATCCTGAACCGAATCCTGGATTCGGTGCATCCCTAACAGCAAGTGAAAAAAATCTCAAAAACTCAAATATAAGAATTCAACAACCAAAAGCTGGCAAACTTTTATATTGGCAAAGAAGATGTAGATTACCAACTTTGAAACTATTTTAAGTAATGTGCCAATTTGTCTAAATTAATCAAACAATTTTTGATTCATTTGATTTTTTTAGGTTTTAGGTCGAATGAGGTTTTGTGATGTTATCCTCACCTATTTGGGTTCTTATACTGTTACACTATGTTGGGTTCTTATACTGTTATTTACTTATACTTGTTTCTTTTGTTCTTGTTCTTTTTTTTAAAATTAGAGACTTTATAAATATACTGTACGATATATCTGTCCATGACCATGTCTTTAATATACCAACAACACTGATACTGAAATATTAACCCACCTAATATTTCACAGGCTTAATGAGCGTATATAATTAATGCATGCAAAGGGCTGTGTTATTATGAGCCAATCAGATCCATCTATAGCCTTGGCTGGAAGACTGGATGATGGGTTTTCATTTGGAGGGGTTGAACTTGATGGACTTTGTCTTTTTTCAACCCAATTTAACTATGTAACTATGTAACTATGTAACTGCATCTGGGTAGGGTCATTTCAATCAATGATTTTGAAGCCTTAAAAAATGAGCCTAGAATGTTATTAATGATTTTACCATGTTTTTTGTCCATAGAAAGATGAGAATGGCAGATCTTCTGTCTGTGCCTTCTCATATTTCAACAAATCCTGGAAACCCTAAAGTAGTTATGAAATACATATCTAGTGCAATATGGTAGATATGGCCTCCATTCCCATTCATTTTCCTTGTATTTATTTCTATTTAAACATTTTGATATTTCACAAACATGCATTTCATTATTGTAGTTTAATAATTAACACCAGAACTGGTGTCATGCCCAATTAATGTGCCCTGGTAGCATGCCCATTAGTTCCTCCATTAGTGAATTGAACAATACTAATGGGATTACTAGCATGGGATGCTAATTGGGCGTGACATAAGAAACTGCCTAACTTCTTGGCATACCCATTCTAATGATGAAATTAATGAGCATTTTATTAAATGCTGTCTCATCAAAGTGCATTTTGTTAGCGTTAAAATTGGTATAAATGATGCTGCATTTTAAATACTGTATTTAAGTCATGAAAATAGATTTTTAGCATTTAGTTTGATGGTCAAATCTACAATTCACATTTCTTGACATCAAAGAGGTTATGCAACTAGGTCTTGTTCAATAAGTTTCTCATTGGTTTCTCATTAGTACTCATTGCAAAAAAGCAATGTATCATAGTATAGTGTGAGTCGATACTGTGTTGATCTGCTTTTTTTAAACATTTTTTTAACACAATATGACCTCCTATTCTGAGCTCCCTTCCCAGATACTATTATCCCACTGTTACTATAGGTACCATCTCTCCCTACTATACCTGCTATCCCACAGTCACACTCCCTTCCCAGAGACTATTATCCCACTATTACTATAGGCACCATCTCTCCCTACTATATCTGCTATCCCACAGTCACACTCCCTTCCCAGAGACTATTATCCCACTGTTACTATAGGCACCATCTCTCCCTACTATACCTGCTATCCCACAGTCACACTTCCTTCCCAGAGACTATTATCCCACTGTTACTATAGACACCATCTCTCCCTACTATACCTGCTATCCCACAGTCACACTCCCTTCCCAGAGACTATTATCCACTGTTACTATAGACACCATCTCTCCCTACTATACCTGCTATCCCACAGTCACACTCCCTTCCCAGAGACTATTATCCCACTGTTACTATAGACACCACCTCTCCCTACTATACCTGCTATCCCACAGTCACACTCCCTTCCCAGAGACTATTATCCACTGTTACTATAGACACCATCTCTCCCTACTATACCTGCTATCCCACAGTCACACTCCCTTCCCAGAGACTATTATCCCACTGTTACTATAGACACCACCTCTCCCTACTATACCTGCTATCCGACAGTCACACTCCCTTCCCAGAGACTATTATCCACTGTTACTATAGGCACCATCTCTCCCTACTATACCTGCTATCCCACAGTCACACTCCCTTCCCACAGACTATTATCCCACTATTACTATAGACACCATCTCTCCCATGTATGAATATAAAAATATGAGCCAACTTTTAACATGAAACATCCCAGTGGCTCATCATATCTACCACCCCTCTCCAACAAAAAATACAATAAGAACTCAATAGAGTGACATGGGCTATTTAATTGTCTGCCTTTAACCCTTGGGCTACAGTATTCTGGAAGTGAGAGATAAGTGCTAAACACATTGATTAGGATCATCACTATAGGCTCCTTTTTATACTTTTGGAAGGTTTGACAATGTAGTTGAATGCAAAGACAAAAAAAAAAACAGAAGGTCCTTACATATTTTGAAATCATGTTCACAGGAAAACTTTATTCAACCATTTGCAATAATATTACGCAAGGGATTGATAGTAATGAGGTGCTCAGTATCAGAAGAAGCTTTTATACGGTTTACGGCAAGAACATAAACACTATCACTGTCCTCTTCCCACAGACTTTCCCAAAGCAACAAGTAGAGACATTGGTGAGGTCCGCCATGTTTTTGTGCATGTTCATAACATGCATCTATATGAGGATAGCTTGATTCAGTGCACTTGCTCCAAAGCAAGGCTGGAAGTGCAGAGGAGTGACCAAGAACCTGTGAAGACATCTCTGAGAAAAAGGAAGGCCATGAGGACCTCATTAAAGGGAGATATTTACATGTTAGGTGCCTTTGTTAAGTTTAAGCTCAGGAGAGTGTTTGGATTTCCTATGTACGTTTTTGGGTGTAACATGGCCATCCAGACACAACTGGCCACATAACAGTGCATGTATAATTTAAAACTACCTTATTCCTGTGTAATACAGTATCTAATAAGGGCTCAGCGAGATATCAATTTGGAAGGATGGAAAATACCATGTGGGAGGGAAGCATTTGGTCATGGATGTGATCCTTTTCCCAAAGCTTTTGCATCAGACCTCTAATTCACTATTGGCCAAGGGGCCACATTATATGACTGGTCCACCATTGGTCCTAGTAGTGAACCTGGATTTTTAGACTACACTGTGGGGCTATTTTATAAACTTTGCTCAGCACAGACTGATTCACACAGTGAATATATTTACCCTACAAGATTAATGTGCAAGCATAATTGTGAATCTCTATTGACTCAGGATTGTCCTTAAAGGCTTTTTAAAAATGGCATTAGCACAATTGTAAAAATGTATATGCACAACTTTGGTGGTGGAAAAAATGTTCACTAAACATTTGCAAAATTTTTAGTGAATTTACATTTGCAAAAATATTAAAAAAAAAAAAACACTGGTCATGCTCAGTGTGTAATGTAATAGTGACCCTATTACATTACAGATCTCTAAGAACAGTTATACTCAACTCAACTATAACCAAACAAAAAAACTGCTAAGGGTGTTCTTCGAGAGACTTTCAATTTTCAATACTGGAAGCTTAAGCTGCTGAGACAGGAGTCATCTTCGGATGCTTCTCTTCCCAGTTCCATCACTCTTTTAGCAAAGCCTAACAGATGTGTCTGGGGAGCTGTTACGGAATGGCAGGGGTGCACTACTGTCGCAAACTCAAAATAATGTTAAACCCAAAAGTGCCCTGAAGAGCAGTTTGGGCAATTTTACATTGAGTTCTTTGGACAGGTATAGTTTGTCTTTAACTGTTACCATTTGAATTACTGCTTGAACGTAGAGGTATCTCTAAAGTTCTCCTTGTAAATCGGTGCAGTTGCTCGTGATCTGGAATAAGTGGTGGGATGGGCACATCAGTATCTCACCCAACTATAGGGAAGTGCAAGGAGAATCTTTGGTCATGAGTACATTTAAAGGGGTTGTTGGGTTAGATGAAGTTTTAGTATGAGGAAGAGTGTAATATTCTGAGACAATTAGCAACTGGTTTTTATTTTTTGTAATTTATGGTTTTTGAATGATTTAGCTTTTTATTCATAAGTTCCCTAGCTTGCATTTACAGCAGCTTGTTTGCTAGGGTCCAAATTACCCAAGCAACCATGAACTGATTTAAAAAAGAGACTAGAATATGAATAGGAAAGGGCATGAATAGAAAGATGAATAATAAAAAGTAGCAATAAAAAAATGTGTAGAAATTGTTTTTGTGGATTTGAAAACTGGAAAGAGTCAGAATAAAAAGACAAATGATTAAAAAACTATAAAAAAAAAAGAATAACATGAAGGCCAATTGAAAAGTTACAAAGAATTAGCCATTCTATAACATACAATAAGTTAATTTTAAAGTGAACCACCACTTTAAAAAATGGTATAAATGACTGTGTCCATTCTTAAGCCCAATAATCAACTCTTTTTTTTTTTTCTGCACTAAAAATTTTTGTTTTTATTTATACTTCAAATTCTAAAAAAGACTTTGTTTTAATTTCCTCATTGTTTGGATTTACTAAGCTCTAAAAGCATTATCAAATACTAATAAAATGCAATATATTGTTTCAATTAACTTCCCTTGCACTAACAGAAGCTCAGAGGAACCTCACCGTGGAACACACATTAATGCCGTGGTATTAGCAAGGTCAACATATTTTTAAACATACTGTTGTTAGCCATAAAATTTGAAGTAGTAGTAAACAGATAACTAATTAAATCGGAAAACGCCCGGGGTGTTTCAATAGTTCTCTCCCAAAGAACTTCAATCTACAAAGGTTTTAGAGAACCCATTAACCTGGATCAATAGGAAAAATGAAAACAGCAAATGCCTCATCATCTTAAACCATTAAACGCACACAAGATGCCTTTGGGATCTTTGATAGAGATCTTTTTCACCAGTTTGCTCATTACTCTACCTGTGGATCAAAAAGAAAGTAAGGACGTCCATTTCTTATTTGAAGAACAACGAATTCTTCCTGCATTCCAGCTGACACAGCACACAGAATCAGTCCGTCTGGTTCCTTGGTTCTGAACTGTATTTTAATGCCTGTTGTACACAGGGAAAATGCATTTTTTATATATATATTCTTTACATGAAATTATACCTGAAAGTATGTAGCAAATGAGCAATGTATTAGGAAAAAAACATTCTTTATGAACACCAGGAGCTAATTTATTGACATACATAGGGCCTTATTTATCAAAATCTGAAATTTTCTGATTATTTTAATAAAACTAGGATCCACTATTGGACCTTATTTACAGTATTATTTAAAAAAAAAAACACAATTTAATCGGATCTGGGACAAACATGAAAAAATCGGAAAATCTGAATTGTATGTTTTTTTCAGTTTTTTCCCGGATCGCTCAATTTATTCGGGCTTTTTCCCAAAAAAGTCAGGTTTTGTTGCTAATTCCAGCGCAGACCACAGAAACTTCCAAATAGGATAGGGACTGCTCCCATTGACTAATATACAACCTCGTTAGGTCTGAGATGCCGTATTTTCAAATTCAGACATTATACCTCGGGTATATTAAATCTCTAAAAATTGTATTTTTTTCCCACTAAAAATTTGGATTTTATACTAGAAAAAACTAGAATTTTTTGAGTTTTTGGCATTCCAACTGTAATAAATAACCCTCTTAGGGTATACTGGTTAATTGGTTGCTATGGGCAACCACACTGGTGCAATTTGGCATCTTTGTTTTTAAATTAGCCCCTGGATTCTATTGTAGTTCAGGTAGATATCCCTTATGAAATACAGTAACTTGTCTATCGATCCCAGTGTTAAATATAGAAGTTAAATATAATAAGATATATATAAATTATAATAAGAACATATTTAATTAATATTTTTTATGATATTTTACAAGCAATCCATTCATAAAGATTCTTCCTAAAGGAGGTAAGCTGTAAAAAACAAATAGGTGGAGGAAAAACCTATGTTTTTCATCCCATGTTCTTTTCTACCAAAACAGAGCAAAATACCTTCATTATCCCGTGAATACAGAGCTACCTTCATTCAACAACAGAGATGCAGGTGGGGGAAGTGGTGGTCATGATTTGGACAGAAAACCCCTATCTGCTAAGTAGGAGGATAGTCTGGGGGTTCCCTGCAGGGCACGTTTGGTTGGATGTGGGCTATTTATTTAGGGAGATATTTAAAAATCAAAAAATTGTACATGCACTCCTGCGGCCAACTGGTGAGGATAAAATTGAAGCTTTATTCCATTCTGTTAAAAGTTACACATCCTAACGCATTTCGTATCAAAAGATACGTAATCATAGGCGCCAATGATTACGTGCCTGTGATTACATATCTTTTGATACAAAACACGTTAGGACGTGTAACTTTTAACGGAATGGAATTTGTGAGGATTTTATCCTCACCGGTTGGCCGCAGGAGTGTGTGTACAATTTTTGATGCTATACTTCGCCTAAGCTACGGGTTCGGGGCACGGCACCTGGGCTATTTGCTGGACTTGGTGAGTGTGATTGTTGCTGACTTCAATGTATTTAAATTTCAATTGATCAACTCCAATTTACAGCCAGGTCAACTCTCCAATTTGGTGAGCTACAGTTCAATGTTTTTATTTCGGCACTATAGATTTTTGAGAGCTTAAACAGTGTTGCACTTTTGAATAAATTTAAGGGAAGTTACAGGGATTAGAACCGGCAAAATTTATTTTTGAGATATTTAAAAATGTACAATTGGCTTTGTTAGCTGAGGCATCCAAATGTTCTAGTTTTTAGTCAATTCCGTTAGTGACATTACTTCTGGGGTCACACAGCATGCCGGGGGGAACCCCTGTAAAAAATGAAAGCAACTCATCTCACACAATTGTCTTCTAGCAGTTCAGTACCCCACCACATGGAAAATATTGCACAGCATTTGTAGAATATTATAAATTCAAATAGTAAATATTTTGGTCAATTCTAAAAATTTGTGTTTGTTTCTTGATAGAGCATTGACTTTCCCATAGTAATAGATGCATTTCCCAAACAATCCCAGCAACAGAAGAGTAAATGAAATGTATTGATTTTAGGTCTGAGTTTATTCCATACCCAAAACGCTCCAAATAGCTTTTTGCCTGCCTTTTGCTTTCTATAGGTTTGACATAAAAAACAGGCACTGATGAATGTCTCATAATTAGCATTGAAAGAATATTAGCTCTTTAAATAAAATGTAATGACCTGGGTTTACCAATGGCTAAGCAGTAGCCCTGTAACAGATCAAAGAAATTATCATTGTGCCATCAGTTCTACCTCTAGACACCATAAAAATCTCATTATAGGACAAATAAATAACACCTTGGGGCCGATTCACTATGGGTCGAATATCGAGGGTTAATTAACCCTCGATATTCGACTAGGAACTAAAATCGTTCGACTTCGAATATCGAAGTCGAACGATTTAGCGCAAATCCTGCGATCGAACGATCAAAGGATTATTCCTTCGATCGAACGATTAAATCCTTTGAATCGAACGATTCGAAGGATTTTAATCCAACGATCGAAGGAATTTCCTTCGATCAAAAAATCTCAGGCAAGCCTATGGGGACCTTCCCCATAGGCTAACATTGACTTCGGTAGCTTTTAGCTGCCGAAGTAGGGGGTCAAAGTTTTTCTTAAAGAGACAGTACTTCGACTATCGAATGGTCGAATAGTCGAACGATTTTTAGTTCGAATCGTTCGATTCGAAGTCGAAGTAGTAGTCGAAGGTTGAAGTAGCCCATTCGATGGTCGAAGTAGCCCAAAAAACAATTCGAAATTCGAAGTTTTTTTAATTCGAATCCTTCACTCGAGCTTCATGAATCGGCCCCCTTGTGTAGTAGATCATTTATATTTACAGTATTTTATACTAACATTTCATGAATTTCATTGATGTTTAAGGGACACTGAAGTTTTATTTATGCAAATGAAGAAAATATTGATTTGTACCTAGAAGGGCAGTATTTGATGTAGTTTACTGTAATTTTAAGTTCTGTTACTGTAAGAACAGCTATATAAATTTGTGCCAACCATGAAGTGAAGATTTAATGAACAGAAGGTACTCGCTTGGTGCATTTAATGGCTGAGACAATAGATTCACAGTGCATTTCATCTGGACAGCATTCAATTACAGGTGTAGCCCCAGTGGTTTAGTGGTGCTCAAAGAAAATGTACACCACAATGAGACTATGAAGATTTTCATTCATCCAGGTCATGGTATATCTAGTATAGGTAAATCTAAAAACAACTGGACTTGCTGAGTAATCAATGATGACGTAACTACACATAATCCTCACCTCTGTGAATTTCTTCAGATGTCACCCCTTTATTGTGATTGGATTAGTGGAAGAGTTTATATGCCGAGAACTTCCCACACCAGTCAGTTGAACTGAAGAAGCTGCTCGGATGAGTAGTGAAACGTCTTCATCGATTACTCCAGTTGTTTTTAGATTTACCTATACTAGATACACCACAATGAAGACCTGTCATAACCGGAGTAAACTTGGCAGTACCCATGGCCCCAATGCTGTGATGTCAGCATGCCATGCAGCCTCACCGTGGCGTGTGACGGCATCACACCTGGGTGAAATTCAAATTGAAAAGAACTCCAGTAACCCTGGTTCAATGCCTGATTTATATTTATAATAATGCACAATTTATTGTTTTGCTCTATGGTGCTTTGCCCTCAAGGAGCGCTATACAAATAAAACTGTACATACATAGTGTACATGTATTGGACTATTTACATCTGTCTGTACACCAGCTTCTTCCATGGTACTGACTCCATCCTACTAGAGCTGCTTGGCTTTCACAAGACCCTACTCTGTGCAGTGTGGTCTGGGATATACTATGCCAACTACGTCTCTTTGGAGGAGCATAGAATCGCTTTTGCTCACCAGCCCTTACTACCTTACATCCCTGGGGTATACTATGATAGCATGGAAGTCTGTAACTTGCTAAACATATTCACATGGCCTTTGTTGCCTTTGCTTCACTACGGAATGATTTTTTTAAGATTCAAAACATGCTGAGGCCAATCTCCATCTTAGTTTGAAAAAAGGCTCTGTGTAGCCTGAAACATTGCTTATCCAGGTCCTGCCAGTGTTCCTAATAAAGGCATTTTTATCCAAGAAAAGAATTGTGGTGCTGTAATTCAACCAATTGATGCAAGAGGAGTGGAAGGTGGCCATTCAGGGTACGTGCACCAAGACCCAATGATTTGCAGTCTTGTGAGCTGATTCTACCAATTAAGCAACTATCTCCATCTTAGGCCAACTTCCAAATCCACCTCCTCTTATGGTAGAACCTAGAAAAAGACTGAGCCGCTTTTGTCCTCCCCTTTTTTACATTTGGGAACCAGGAACTGTAATACCCCTGAAATCTTCTCTTTCACGGGGTATAGGTTACAGGCTATGGACTTCCCAAGCAGTAGATGAAAATGGCCCCATATAATTATTTTATAGCCCTATATTATTTTATAAAACTCATTGAGCAGCTTAAAACTATTGTTTTCCAATCCAACAGAGCAAAACAACTCAAAGCAAAAATGACTTATTAGTCAATTCTTGCTATAAAATCTAATGAATTATCCTGAGCTTCCCTTGGACCAACTTTAGCTTAAAATGACTGATGTGTCACTTGTTTTCTTATATATATTTTTACAATCCCATTATGCCCACCACTAGTAAAACAAACAGGATATTATAACTTTAATCTCTTTACTATATAACCCAAATAACTTCACTCATGTTTGCATTAATGTTGCATTAATCATGTTGTTGCGTATTAATGAGTTTTCAGGCAATGCTAATTACTGTCATAGATTCTGCAGCAGCCCATTAAATATACAAATTACAGAATTAAAGAGCCAGAGCTCCTCATGATTAATCTCTAAATGGAGAAAAACTAATGATCTCTGTACAAAGTTTCCTTCTACTTTTGGCTGACTGAGCGCACTGAACAATCAATTAGAGTAATTGAAGAATCCGAAAATTTCCCATCTTAAAGATTTTGTGTAGTTATTCGGCACAGACAATGAACGAGTTTACTTTTTATTTATTCCTTTAATGTCAGACTCATTTATCCCTTTTTATTCGTAATAAATATGCTAGCTTAAGGTGCCTAAGAGAAGGCTTGCCTAATGATTATTAGGGTTGCAACAAAATGCAACAGTGAATATAACAAAATCAATAGGGTATTGTCTTTTTTCAGCACTCACACAGATCATGGGGCTAAATAGGAGTTGCACCGTCTTGACAAAACAAGCTGGGTGCAGAACATTAGATTTTATCATATAAGGGAAAGTAACTAATCAGTACCATGTGTCAGACAGAAACAAAAGGTCTGCAAAGGCAATATTTTGTCATTTGCTGAATGCTTAGGAGCTACCAAAGAAGAAGTTTTCCAATGTTACTCTTTTTTTCATCCAGAATTGTCTTTTGAGAAAACTAAAAAAAGAACTTCGGGAAGTTTCCAGCTGAATTATCTGTGTGCAATGCTGAAGCCAAGGGTGAATGGGTGGGATATTTTGAACATCACATAGTTGAGTTATGATCATATTCCTTCAAGTCCCCAGAATGGAGTTCAGATTTAGAGGTGACTTCAGACAGGGTACATGGGTATATTGTGCAAACCAAGCCTTGCATTGTATGCCTGGTCAAGGGAAGGTGTAAATGGGGTTGATTGCACCTTTCCATCCGTTGTACCTTGCACATAGTTCCTTATTCAAATTAATAGATGCCATGGCCTACATGAACCATGAAATCCCTAAGTGGTCTTTCCTTGAAGTTGTTGTAGAAACATCAAGGAAAGGTTTGGAGAAACACCAAGGAAAGTTCTGGAGAGAAGGGGGATACTTGCACAGTGCCTATTATGAGAAACAGTCATGCAGAGTTACTTATTCTATGCCTAAATCATTTAAAGCTCGAAGGGTCTTTACGAGGAATTCTAGCCAAATTAAAGTGAAGGTATAAAAATGCAACCTCTGATTTTTTAAAATGTTAAGTTTTCCAACTGAAAAAAAAACACTCTTTCAAAATAATACTTTTGAAAATGAATCACTCTACTTCTTAGGTGCACATTTATTAAGATATAAGACTGGTTTTCTGTTAAAGAAAAAAAAATTAATATCGAAAAAGGTAATAATAATCAATATCATTCAATTAAATAATAATGAATAAATATACTTCATAGAGACAATATTTTTCCAGATTGAAATCTTTTCGGTGATTTAAGAAAATCAAGGCTAGTTTTCCAAAATCAAAAAATAAATCTAAAAAAGCTAAAACCTGGCGTCATAGTGATGGGCGTATTTGACCCATTTCGCTTTGCCGAACAAAGAGGCACAACAATTTTTTTCATCCATTGGAGTCTATGGGCGTCATTTTTGTGGCAAACCTTTGCTAGAATTCAATGGGAGGTGTATTTTCAACATTTAAAGCTCATTTATTTTTCAAGATTTTTTTCAAGGTTCCTGCAACACTTTGGGCAAATATTTCTGGTTTCTGTTAATAGATTCTACTGCAGGACACATCATTGAAAGAGGTTTTGGGGTTCTAAAACCTCAAGTATTGATCTGCTAAGCTGCATTTACTAAATGGAGCATCACAAGTTTGGTCGAAATAGTTACTGAGTGGCAGATCAAAGGCCTTAGTTTAATCAATAAAGAGAACTGGGGAACATTGATTATCATCTTTGGCTATAAAAATCTAATTACTTACCTCAAGGAGATCAGCAAATGGAAAATGAACAGGTCAGCTGTGGTCAATAATTATTTTAAATAAACTTATGTCTCCATTTTTCATACACACAACTTATATCCTGCTTCTCTGTGGTAGTATTTTACCAGAGGGAATGGACATATTAAGATGTCATCAAGTAGTTTAATAGTAATTGGGTCAGCAATTTTGAGAAGTCTAGTCCTCAGGTTGTCTGCATTACCATTTATATCCAAATATAAATCAATATGAGCTTAATCCTGACTCAATCAGCAGAGACCTGTGCAAGATACTGCAAGCCAAACTTCATTCATAACAAAGTACTTCTCCATTTAAAGAGACATGTATAGACCTGGTTGTGTACATGTGCAGATACCTGAACAGCTTATTTACAAATACAAGTGAAAAGGGAAAAGTGCTAGAATGGGTGCAAAACTGAACTTGAATATTACGATTGAAACAGGGATTTGCACCCATATACGCTCCTAAAATATGCACCAAGTATCATTGCTCCCAATTGCCTGTAACTACTGGCAGCCTATACCTTATTGTATGTTCAGGTTACCACCATGGAAGCAAAGAACTTGCATCAGGAGAATCAGATGATTATTGACCTGGAATCTGTGCACCACAACTTGCATGAAATGCACCGATATAGATGCAAGTCAGTATTTATTTTTTGGGAACTTGTGCACAAGTTGCTCAATTCTAATTAGCTAGGCTACTTAGCAGGGGCACGCTATAAGATAAGGTTCTGGGAAAAAGAGATGCATTGTGGGTAAATATCATGTTTGCTAGTAACTGAGTTCCAGTAGCGCCTAATAATGCAAGTGAGGCTCTAGACCAGTGATCCCCAACCCATGGCTCGTGAGCAATATGTTGCTCACTAACCCTTTGGATGTTTCTCCCAGTGGTCTCAATGCAGGTGCTTATTTTGTAGTTCCAGGAGGTAAGTTTTATTTGCATAAAAATCTTGTGTACTGCCCAACAGTAGGCTGCCAGTCCACATAGGGGCTACCAAATATCCAATCAAAGTCCTTATTTGGCACCCAAGTGCTTTTTTTTAGTATTTGTGTTGCTCCCCAACTCTTTTTACATCTGTATATGGTTCAGTGCTAAAAAAAAAAGTTGGGGACTGTTGCTCTAGACTCTGGCACAATCCAAAGGTGCCCTGTAGTTGCACCTGGTATCGACCCAACATAAAATACAGGGCTTCTTTTTGTGTTGTGTCTGTGAGCACAATTTAATTGCATCTCCAAACTGTGCATGATTGGTGTATTTATATGACATCCACCCACCCATGCTATAACATTTTATCACTCATATATCTTTTGTAAGCTTGTTTGATCCAATAATGACACTTTTCAGTTTTAAGAAATCTTATTAAAACTCAGAGGTGCCTTTTAGCCTTCTCTATGGGTTCTACCTGTGGAAAACCAGCAAGAACAAGTAAAGGTATTCATACACAGGCCAACCTGGAACTATCTCCAACTGATTAGCCAATGGGCTGAATGGACAGAGAATATCCATGATGAGCGGTCACACACAGGATAGTCACTTTACATGTGTTCCAATCATCCATGTAAAGCCCACAAATAATTAGAATAACTGGAAGTGAATAAAATATGTGGTCCCTCCTCTTTTCCTACTTCCTGAAGTGTCTGAAATGTGCCACCGGTAGGGATGGGTGAATTTTTTTTGTCTTGTTTCGCTGCAAAAATGACGCCCATAGATTTGTATGCGGCACGCACCAAAAAAAAATTACGTGCGTCATATAAAAAATGACGCGTGTCAAATAAAAATCAGCACTTGTCAAATTTTTTTTGATGCCCATAGTCTTTTATAGGCCTCAGCGACATTTAGGCGGCGGGAAATTTTAGGCCAAACTAAACTGCTCAAATTTGCTCAAGCCTAGCCACTGTACATACAGATAATCATATAAAACATCATTTTGTAGGACTTTATCCGTGGGTGCATGCCCACCTTTACTCTGATTGGTTCCCTCTGCTCCTTGATGTAGCAGACAGGACCAACAGCTCCTCTGGGAACCCTTCCACAGTAGAGAGATGCTCATAGAGCCCTTCATAACATTCTCATTACATAAATACTTTTACGTGGGACAACCTTTGTATGGTATCCGTTCCAATATCTAAAATAGACCAGTGGAATACAGGGTCTTGTCTGTTTATTCCTTCCAAAACAATCCAACTTCTAGGGCCCAACTGCAAGCTTCTCTGAGCATTTTTTAGATAAACACAAAATGGGGCCTGTTATCCAGAATGCTCAGGACCTGGGGTTTTCTGAATAAAGAGTCTTTCTACCTAAAGTCTATGATAAAATAATTTAGACATTAAACCAAATCAGATTGTTTTTCCTCCAATGAGGATTAATTATATCTTAGTTTGAATCAAGTACAAGCTACTGTTTTATTATTACTGAGAAAAAGGATATCTCTAATGGGTTTCACAATGCAAACTACCCTCCTCCATGTTTTCTTCTATGAAGAAGTGGACAGGACATGTATAGAGACAACCAATAAAGGGTGAAAGTAACCTGGGAAACCATTTATCACTTTTAATTTATTTTTCTGAAAGGTTGTGTCAGTATATCTGCTATAAATAAGACAAAAATCACATCTGAAATTTTGAAATTCAACATTTAAATGGAATCCATTATATAAGCAAAGGAAGGCTGAGTTTCAAAAATATACATCCCCTATTTTACTGTTTTCATTTGATTTATTTTTGAACGCTGTTTTCAATTAAATGAATAAAAAAAAAACTGAAAATGTAACCACTGTAATCCTGAGTGACTGCTTTGATTGAAGATCTTTCCTCAACACAATAAGTCATCGACTGCAAGCTTTATGTACAGAACATAAATCTTGATAAAAAGAATGGGTAATGTAATGACAATATGGGTATTAGTTTCTCTGCAGTTTTGCACTGGAAAACTATTGCAGAAATCTGGGGTCCACCAAAATCTTGAGCCAACATTTCCCTTGTATTTCACGCCGAACCATTTTTCTAGAATTTTCTAGAAGAATCAGAGTGTAAGCCATGATATCCATTGTGAGGGAAGAGACTAAGGGGCCTATTTATTCAAATTTGCGATTAAGAACACTGTGATCCCACATTTTATTATAAACTTTTCAAACTGTATGAAAAAAAACCTCAAAAACTCTAATTAAAAAAAATTGCCAACTAAAACCCGGCCAGCTTCTCTATACTGTAAGTCCATGAGAGAATATTGAAGCTATTTTAGTATTAAAGTTTATTTTAAAAACATTTTAATTTGTAAAAATGAATGAAACAATGAGATTTTTGTTGTCATTGAGTCTTGTTCCCTACAGATTATCTCAATCAGATATTTCAAAAGGAGCAATTATCTGGAAAACAGGTTCCAAGTGTTCAGGATAATAGATCCTCTAACTCTACTTTAAAACTGTAAAACTGGGCAAACACAGACAGATTTAAGCTGCTGATATGGCCCCTTTAGACTGTATTTGTCCATATATGGGCCCTGTCTGATGGCCTATCTGGCCTATCTGACTTATAACTGGCCAGATATCCATCAGACAGGTTTAAAAGACCCACTGGAAGAAGGACCTTGTTGATACAGTCTTGCATTGCCACAGTCGGATCAGTCCAAAGCTGGGCAATGCCTTCAGTTACTTGGGTATTTGGCAACCTCATCAAATTAACAGAAGATATCAATGTGTAGTACCTGTGAACTTTTAAAGAAGTGACCATATTTGTGGTCTTGAAGGTACAATGAGAATATTCAACCAAACACTCCATCTCCTGAATCAGTAACAGTTGAAATCAACCCATTGGAATCATTGAGTGTTTGTCTTATGATGTGGACTTGCTTCTAGCACCTGAAGAGTCTCTTCTTTCCCCAACCCAAGAACGATCAGATTATTTAATTAAACAATATGAAGTGATGCAGCATAGGGAATAACAAGGGTAACTACATTCTTCCAAAATGAACATGAAGGGGTCATACCCAGTTACAGTCATCTGCCCTATATTGCTTAGGTGTGTCCATATTAGTTATCATCATTGATCAGTATTGCTGTTGAATTGCTGAGTGTCCCGTGGCTGATCTATTTTGCTTAAAAAGGTACGGGATCTGTTATCTAGAATGCTTGGCATAATGGATAATGGATCTTTCTGTAATTTGGATCATCATACCTTAAGTCTAATAGAAAATCATGTAAACATCAAATAAACCCAAATAGGCTGGTTTTGCTTCCAATAAGGATTAATTATATCTTAGTTGAGATCCAGTACAAAGAACTGTTGTATTATTATAGAGAAAAAATTAATTGTTTATAAAAAATTGGATTATTTGGATAAAATGGAGTCTATGGGAGAGCTTTTTGAAAAACGGATTGCCAGCTCCAAGCTTTAGTACCTCATGTATAATAGCCCAGAGATGTTTATAAGTCACACAATTGCATTTTTAACTATTCACTGTCCATTTCAATTACTTGGGCCTCAATTATACCAACTACAGTGCCTAGTATCCCAATTACATTGCACAGCACCCTGTGAAACCGCTAAATGCTGAATTACTCATTCCGTCACATTAACCTTTTGCGTGCCAGCAGTATAGGTGCTATGTTGTCTTCATCAAGGAACAGCCTGCCAATAACACCTACAGTACTTTGCGAGGTTTAAAGATACACTATGGTAAAAACACATCGCCTAGCAATGTATAAATCTATATATATATATATATATATATATATATATATATATATATATATATATATCAATTGAAATAAATTTTCAAATTAAAAAAAACAACAATATATTAAGTAACAGATTACTGCTCAGCACTAATTAGAAGCAGGAAAGTATAAATAGGATGTATCATACGCTGATTGTGTGTAAATATTTGCATTATAATGTTTATGGCTAATTACATTTGGCAGTTGAGTGTTTGTGTTTTCTATGTGTATTTATTACATACCGGTTCCTCTATGACTGGCGTGTTGCAAAACAATGAGATGAGAAGACAATTGCAAATCTATGCAGACTATATAAGAGAGCAAAAAGAAGAAAAAAAGAAAAAGTACGACCCATAGTGTTGCACCTACCCACTTTTTAATCTGAGGTCCCAAAAGATATAAGTAAAACTTAACTTTTATTACTTGACCACATAAAATTGATGTGAAACAAAGATTCAGCTTGTGTACCTAACCTTGTTTTAAATTATTTTACTATACACTCTTTTGTTTCACATCAATTTTATGTGGTCAAGTAATAAAAGTTAAGTTTTACTTATATCTTTTGGGACCTCAGATTAAAAAGTGGGTAGGTGCAACACTATGGGTCGTACATTTTCTTTTTTTCTTCTTTTTGTTTAGCTATATATATCTTATGACCCTGCACACCACTGAATGTTACTAATCTTAATCAACGGAAGGTGCTACCTACTTTTCTTTTCATATATAAGAGAGCACTTGACTCGATTTCATCCAAACTTTCCCAGAGTTGGAATGTGCATAACACTTCAGATGCAAAGAATACTAAACCTAAAGAATGCCACAGGCCAATGAAGTTCATAATTTCAACTAAAATATGTCAATTTACCTTTCGTCATGGTTGGCCAGTATGAGATAAATTTATAGCCATAAAGGTTTTAAATTATAGCCATAACATGTTAAATGTATTTCTCATGTGTTTAAATTGACTACTCTTGTACCATAAGGGGTACAGGGTGTCAAAGCGATTGCCAATACCCCAGAACTTACTGGGCTAATTCCTAAAACAACTAAATGGTTATTTACTACATGTAAGGCAGGGTCTAAATAGAGTACAAGAGTACAAGAACCCACATCCACCCCCATGAATATAGAACTGCCTGTGCTCAACAGTGCTGTGTTCATGATGGGCGAGACAGGGGAATCATGTAGGTAAGCCCCTTCCATTCCCTTACTCCTCAATAAGATTAAAAAATTAGGAAGCCCCTTCAGTAGAGGTTCCTGTACCTACAGCCTATGCTAGAGCAGGAGACTAAGTAGGGCCATGTACCTACAGCAGGGGACTAAGGACAGTGCTGCCCCGCACCCAAATTTTCAGTCCAGCTTGAGGTGCGAAGTGGTGTATTGCCCAAGTTACAGGTCCAATCTGAATAAGTAGTAAGGTGTTCATTTGAGTCCCATAGTGCTCAAGCACTTGAGGAAGGGGGTAGTTGTAAAATGTTGTAACAATGCTTTTATGGATGTAAATCATAATGGGAAAATATTGCTAAAAGTAGACCCCACATTAGTAAAATATGGGCACTCCTGGTCTACTTAGACATACTTTAGATGTCCACAGTGCATCTAGTTGGTCCAGCACAGGTATTGGTGTGTGACTAGTGAACACTCCAGTTGGAACCTCCATCTTTGAGACATATGTCCAACTGGTGGAGGTGTTAGAGCACTATGAAGTTAGTCTCCCTCTCTCTTTCTGTCCATACCTTCCAGCTTCTTATGGTGAACTCTCTTCCTTCAGCCTCTATCAGGTTTGTAACACTGGGCCTCCTTGTGTCAGGAATTATGAGAAATTGAACCCTAGCCTTTGTTTTTGGATGCTCCTGCACTATTCTGGTGAGCCACTGGAGGTCTTAGTGCTTATGCTGGACATTGCCCAGAACAGACTTTCAATAATATTTCTTGCAACTCCGTTACCTTGTCCGCCTCATTAACAACATGTGTTGTCATTCAAGCAATCAAGGTCCTTTATAAGCCTGTGTAATACATCTTCCTGTTGTTTGATCATCTGAGCTCCTGAGCCCGATCTATCCTCCGTCTTCTGTGACTTCTGTGATCCCTGACCCCTGATTCCTGGTCCCCGTGTCCCCTGCCTGGTTCCATGTCCACTGCCTGTTTTCCTTGCTCCTGTCCTCCTGTTCCCACCTGGTTCTCGATAATAGTCTTCTGTGGATTCCATGGTTTGACCTTGGGCCTGTTACTCGACTCTGCTAGACCGCTGTCTGCCATTTGGACATTGCTAGTCTTCCACCAGCCATGACCTTCTCAGCCCGTTACTGGATTTCTGTCTCTACCCAGGCCTGTATCTGTTTTCATTCTACCCATTAAACCTCCTTCACTTTACCATGGCTTTTGCTGTTAATCCTGCAGTTAATGGGTGTTATCTGGGTTACCCGCATATAGGCTTCAAACTGCTGGACATTCACCAGCATTCAGACATGACACCTTGATGGATTTCTTGACTAGTTATCAAGAAGCCAGTTAATTTGCCAGCATTGCCAGCATTGCCAGAGGACACACCCATACTACACATTTTTTGTAAGCAAATGCTTGTGTGTTCTTAAATATGGTTGCACATTTTGAGAGCCTAGACAATGTACTATATCAGATGCAATCTCAAAACTCAGCATGTCTACATCATTTCTCTGCACACCAGCACCAGACCAGCATGGACTGAACTAATACCACAAGCTTCTAGCAAAATCTGACATTTCGAGAAAAAAAAAAAACATACATTGAAATTAACTTTCTTTAAACTGCAGGGTGATTTGTGATTAACAGTGATTCATAACAGGCAATTAGAATTCAAAGCTATAATAAATCTTGATTATGTACATCATTCATAACCAACCATGAAGAGAATACAGGGCCCCATATTTCATCTTAATGCCTCCTTTGCTCTGTTCTGATTTTGCCAGAATTATTAGCAAAAATAAATAAATAAAATAAAAAAGTTTCTTCGCAAAATATTAACTCAAAACCGGCACGCTACATAAACACATCAATCAATTTGTAGCATATTAGTATAGACATATATACAGTACAAAGATATATATAATAAGGTTCAAAAAATAATATAAATGAATGCAATTATTTTACCTGTGAAATAAGTGTTCATTGGAAACGTAGCAGGTGGGAACTTGAAGTATCCGGCTCCAGGAAAGCGGGTCCCCTTGATAAAGTTGGTTGCACTTGTGATTGTTAATGCAGGGTCGATTCTCTCTAACTGGTATGTTGGGAAAGGGCCATTAAGGAACACAGGTGGCGCCCAGGAAACCTTCATTGTCGTGCTATTGATCCCATGCACTAGTGGTGCATTTAATTTGTGTGGCGCTAAAATAAAGTGAGGAAAAAACCATTAGGAATTGGGATTTATAGTTCGAAGGACTCATCTGTCACCTGGGTTTAATAGAACCCAGTGTTGGAAGACCTTGGAGCTTTTATTCTCAAAAAATCAGGGCATGTGCACTGGTCTCTCCATATATAATTCCAGATGACCACATCTAGATATAAAATACTATATAAATACATAGATGATGTATTTTCTATTACAGGTATGGAACCTGTTATCCAAAATGCTTGGGACCTGGGGCTTTCTGTAAATTGGATCTTTGTACAAAAAAACTCATGTTAATATCAAATAAACCCAATAGGCTGGTTTTGCTTCCAATAAGGATTAATTATATCTTAGTTGGGATCAAGTACAAGTTACTGTTTTATTATTATAGAGAAAAAGGAAATCATTTTAAAAAAAATCTATTATTTGGATAAAATGGAGTCTATGGGAGACGGCCTTCTGTAATTCGGAACTTTCAGGATAACTGTTTTCTGGCTAACGGATTCCATACTTGTAGTATTTACCGTATATACTCGAGTATAAGCCGAGTTTTTCAGCCCCCAAAATATGCTGAAAAATTCTACTCTTATACTCCGGTCAAGCGCAAAAACGGTCGCCGGCGCCTAAGAATATTCGCCGGCGCCTTAGAATAGTAGCCGGTGCCTAAGAATATTCGCCGGCGCCTTAGAATAGTAGCCGGCGCCTAAGAATATTCGCCGGCGCCTTAGAATATTCGCCGGCGCTTAGAATAGTAGCCGGCGCCTAAGAATAGTCATCCAAAAACAAGATTGAAACTTACCAGAAGCTGCTGCATTTCTCACCCTCGGCTTATACTCGAGTCAATAAGCTTTCCCAGTTTTTGGAGGTAAAATTAGGTACCTCGGCTTATACTCTGGACGGCTTATATTCGAGTATATACGGTACGTGATGTTCCTTGGTCACAAGGAAAATACAGTTGCATTTAGAGTCCATTGTCTTATTAGATATGTACAAGACAAGCCTTCTTGTTTCGCTTAGTATTTGCTCAAATAACAGACCATGCTGAGTCTTTAGAATTTTTCATATATTAGGTTGGTATTATATCAGCCCAAATGGTAAAAATGACACATGGTTCCAATGGGTAATTAGTTTGTGTTCCTTCCCACCCAGCTGCCTTCTCTCCCTGCCTTCTCTCTGCTGTGGTCCAACCATGGGAGACATTGGTTAGATGAATCAAAAGAATAAAATACAAGAACGAGTCTTTACTATCCCACTATCCATTCAGGTACTCTGTGAAAAACACTGAACTAGATTGGGACTTGTGCAATTTCAATTTCTATTTAAGTTATGGGACCTGTTATGCAAAATGCTTGGGACCTGGGCTTTTCTAGATAAGGGGATCTTTTCATAATATAGATCATCATACTTTGTCTACTAAACAATAATAATAAGGCATTAAATAAGCCCAATAGGATAGCGTTGCCTCCAACAGTGTCGGACTTGACCGGCGGGGCACCAGGAAAAAAACAGGTGGGCCCTGAACCTCATGGGCCCCCGCCGGGCCAGTCCCCTTCTCCTAATATTGAGATTGACTAAGAAAAAATGTTTTTTTCGGTGCCGCGGCGAGTGCCACCGGCTGCACATGCGCGCTTAGTGCTGCCGAGCGGCTCGGCGCGTCACAGTAGGGGAGCAGGGGGCAGAGGGGGGCCCTGGGATAGCAGTCCCGGTGGGCCTTGGCCCCCCGAGTCCGACCCTGGCCTCCAAATATTATTCTTAGTTGGGATCAAGTACAAGCTACTGTTTTATTATTACAGAGAAAATGGAATATGTTCTTCTATTATCTGATTAAAAAGGAGTCAATGGGAGATGACCTTCTCGTAAATTTGGAGATTTCTGGATAATGGGTTCCTGGGTAACTGATTCCATACCTGTATAGTACTCAACAACTCTCACACAAGCTATTATCAACGAGTCCAGGTCACTAGGTATTGTTGAACTACAGATCCCAGTTTCTGTAGAAAGCCTTTCAGGACAGAGGGTATACAGTATGTAAGTCATAGCTAAACAGCAGAAGTAGGACAGAGGCATTCTCTTTATTAAAGACAGAGTGATGGATATAAAGTCTTTGAGCAATAAAAGATATGTCAAGGGGTAACAAAAAATGATTTAACTTCTTTAATACTTATGGTCTGGATTTGACCACATAGATGCATTTAAGGGGTTAAAGTTCTGGAAAAGAGACTGAAAAAACAACGCATTGTAAACTGCATAACAAGATACTGTTTGTGTGATTTTCACATTATACTTAAACGTATTTTTGTACAGGCTGATGTGCAGGGCGCCACTAGAGGGCAGTATGGCCTGTTTAGTGCAATGATCATACGAACAGAATTGAGACCTGTACAGTATTTAACTGATGGCATTTAAAATCACAAGGCTGTTTTCATTGTATCAATGTAGTCAGTGCTGCGATATTCTCTCCTTATATAATGACCGGAGGACAATATACATTTGGGAAAGCAAAGGCTGATGCTTTCTATGACAAATCTGACAGTATCACATCTAATTGTGCATAGAGAAGTCTAGCAGGGTTACAGTTATACAGTAGATATATGCAATTCTGCAATTGTAGCTAGTATTATTTGTACCCCAATGTTTCTATATATCTGTAACCTTGTTATGAGCTAAGGGGGCCCAGCCTAAAGACCAGTTAGGGGGATTTGGGTTTTTTTTTATTTGTGCCCTGGGTACCCCTGGAACTATAGCAGGGTGACGGTTACCCCAATGTTTCTATATATCTGTAACCTTGTTATGAGCTAAGGGGGCCCAGCATGAAGGCCAGTTAGGGGGAGATTTGGGGTGAGTGCTTATTTGTGCCCTGGGTACCCCTGGAACTATAGCAGGGTGACTGTTACCCCAATGTTTCTATTTATCAGTAACCTTGTTATGAGCTAAGGGGTTCCTTCCTGAAGGCCAGTTAGGGGGAGATTTGGGGTGAGTGTTTATTTGTGCCCTGGGCACCCCTGGAACTATAGCAGGGTGACTGTTACCCCAATTTTTCTATATTTCTGTAACCTTGTTATGAGCTAAGGGGGTCCAGCATGAAGGCCAGTTAGGGGGAGATTTGGGGTGAGTGCTTATTTGTGCCCTGGGTACCCCTGGAACTATAGCAGGGTGACTGTTACCCCAATGTTTCTATTTATCAGTAACCTTGTTATGAGCTAAGGGGGCCCAGCCTGAAGGCCAATTAGGGGGGGATTTGGGGTGAGTGCTTATTTGTGCCCTGGGTACCCCTGGAACTATAGCAGGGTGACTGTTACCCCAATGGTTCTATATATCTGTAACCTTGTTATGAGCTAAGGGGGCCCAGTCTATAGGTCAGTTAGGGGGAGATTTGGGGTGAGTGCCTTTGGACCCAAGCTTTGTTGACTGTTGATTGATGTGACCACAATGAAAGGAAAGAATCATATTTAATGTACTGGAGGCTCAATAAATATAAATGTATCCAGAGTTTGGTGCATAAAGCCCCAGTAAAAGTTACATTACAGGGGGGGGGGGGTAAGTCATTGATTACCAGAAAATGTCCCAAGTAAGGATTACAATTTGTATACATGCGCCTATTTTGTCCAAATGCATTAAACTCAATGGGCGTCCGAATAATTTTGACGAGCGACAATTTTTATGCGACTATTCTGCCGCACACCCACAATTTATTTGCCCATCACTACAGTTAAGCTCTAATATAGTATTACGGTTACTTTGAGCTTAACCTAGAAAGAAGTTAATGTTTAGTAATTACAGTATAGATGTCTGAAGAAGGTGTTCTAACATGGGGGGGGGGCTTGGAAGTTGGAACTTGGAGAAATGCCTCTCATCCCCACCCCAAAATATCCATTGCTGGTAGTAAAAACAATATAAGCTCTGTCACCATCCCTGGCATTGAAAGGGTTAAAGCAGGAACTACAGTAGCAGTTACATTCCATGTAATAATGCCATCTCTACCCAAACCTGCAGGTTTTATATGGTTTCTTCAATTAACTACTTAAATGCATCGTAGCACTTGCTTCCCTGACAGGGGAATATTGATTTTTTAATCATTTTCAAGTCATCTCCAGCACAAATAAATGTACTACAGTTACAGTTAATGCACTGTATATACACATTAAGCACTGGGGCAGCACATTTTACAATTTTGCTATAGATAAGAGGCTGTATTATTGTATTTTTTTATTATTGGACCAATATTTAACATTTTCCAAACCTTGTTTGCAGGGGTTTAAAAAGAAAACAGTTGTACCCCAAAAATCAGGTGTCTTGTATGAGACCCATCTAGTCTTCTCCATGGTGTTCAAAAAAATGTTACAGCTCACAAAATATTTCAGTTCTTTATTAAAGATGCACCAAATCCAGAATTCGGTTCGGTATTCAGCCAGGATTTGGCTGAATCCTTGTGCCTGGCTGAACTGAATCGGAATCCTTAAAATAAAGTGACTTTTCATCACAAAACAAGGAAGTAAAAAAATGTTTACCTTGTGTGCAGCTTTTTTCCTTCCCGGCCCTAATTTGCATATGCAAATTAGGATTCAGTTCAGTATTCACCAGGATTCTGTGTATCCCTACTTTTTATCATTGTTAACTGCATACTGGCAACATTAGTCCAGTAGCATCAGGAAAAGATGTACTTAGCTAATGAGCCCCAGTTAATTAGAATCCCTATGTCACTCTCTCAGACATTGGATGATATGATATAAACTTCATATATTGTTTACCAAACAGTATAAATATGCTACTATATGTACATATAAGTACAGCTAGTGATGGGCGGATCTGGGGCCAATAATTCACGAAACGGGCGAAAAATTGGCGAAATGGCGTCAAAATTATTTTGTACGTGCCAATTTTGAGGTGCCACAATTTTTTTGTTGCGGCTGATTTTCAATGCAGTTTCACTGAAACATTCACGGTCGCTAAATGCTAAAGATTCACCTCAAATCCATGCCTGCCAAAATCATTCACCCATCACTAAGTTCAGCGATGTATATATATATATACCAAACAGTATAAATACACTACAATATGAATACAGCTAGCAATGGGTGAATAATGGGCCAAATAATTTGTGAAACAAGAAAAAATTTGAGAAACTGTGGCAAAACAATTTTGTGCATGGCAATTATGATGTGCGACAATTCACGGGCAGCGATACGCAAAAATTGCACATCGCTAAGTTCAGCCATGAATATTTGTATCTTTGAAGTGGTCAAATGTTTTAGTTTCATCATGAATAATCACACATTCAATATTGAGTTTTTACATTTTTTCAAATTTGGATTTTGATGAATCTGCCCCATCTCTCTCTCTCTCTCTCTCGCGCGCGCGCGCAAATTCACTAAGCGCCGAAGCGCCGAACGCTAGCGTTAATTCGCTAGCGTTTGGCATTTTTCGTTACTGCGCAAGTTCACTAATGAACGCTGGCGTAATTTCGCTAGTGTTACTTCGCACCCTTACGCCAGGCGAATTTTCGCTAGCGATGTAACTATGCAAATTCACTAACTTGCGCAGTGTACTGAACGCTACCTTTTACGCTAGACTTCCTTCGCCACCTCAGACCTGGCGAAGCGCAATAGAGTAGATAGGGATTGTTTAAAAAAAGTCAAAATTTTTTCTGAGTCCCAAAAAACGCTGGCGTGTTTTCTACATGATGGGTGATAGGCTGAAAAAGATTGAAAATATTTTTGGGGCTCCCCTCCTTCCCCCCTACATTTCCTGACTCATGGCAACTTACCTAGACAGTGGGCACATGTGTAGGGCAAAATAAAAATTTTATTTGCTGATTTGAAGGTTTTCTAGGCATTTGAAGTGGTGATACGTGTTCCTCCATTGAAATTTGAATTTGGCGCCGTATGCAAATGAACCATCGCTAGCGAAACTTCGCTTCGCTTGGCGAATTAACGCTAGCGCAACTTCGAAAACTTACGCTACCCCTGTGCGCAACTTTGGATTTTAGTGAATTTTGCGGAGCGCTGGCGAAAATATGCCTGGTGAAATGTGGTGAAATGTGGCGAAGTGAGGCGAAGTGCGGCGAAGTTGCGCCTGGCGCAACTTCGCATCTTAGTTAATTTGCCCCTCTGTCTCTCTCTCTCCTACTACTACAGAAATTAACCCCAGCACTCCAATATATAGACCCAATATAAAGGCAGTGTCCAGGCACCAATCCTAACTCAGTGAAAAAGAGAAAGTGTTATCTTTGGAGGCAGAAAGACCGTACCTGCTTTTCTCTTTACTTAGAAAGATCTCTTCCAAAGACGCCATTAAGTGGGGGTTGGGCATTTCACTAGTTGTTTTAATTTTATATTATGGGGAGGTGGTTCTCCTCTCAATGCCTGCTCTCCCAATCCCTACTTAATGGTGTCTTCGGAAGAGATCATGCTAAATATATATATATATATGTAAAAGGCACAGGACTATTTTCCACCACTCATACTCATGATTTGAATGGAGATCAATGGTGTTCCAAACAAACATCTCTGTATATATAGATCCCCAAGAATGACTAAGGATATATTCCTACATGTGATAGAACACACAGGAGAATTCATGGGTTCATGTCTTTACTTCTCATCTGATGGTCTTGGAGGCTGAGCTGTTTTAGGAGAGAGGTGAGTAAAGTAAACACGTAATGTGATATATTAAAGATTCTGTTTCTTGGAAATACCAATATAACCTTTGTTTAACTTCAGTGCATACCAGCCATCACGTTAAAATCCCTATCCCTTTCATATGAGCTGCATAAGTACATTCCATGCGCCGATATTTGGTTTCACTTTAGGAATGTTACAATATGGGAGATCTAAAGTAGGAATGACATGTCAATAAATTACTCCAAGTTGGGAGTTGTGATGATTTATTGTTGTGCTATGAGCCGCTGCAATGGTGTTTTAAACCACACAACGGGATTATTGTTTTCTTAGTAGCCTAAATGTAGAATAAAAAAATCCGGCTTCTCTGGAGTTACTGGGAACTGTAGCAGGTAACTTTTTATATTTGGTCTCCAGACTTCAACAAGAACCAACATTGCCCTGGTATTTATTGGAGCAGGAACCTAAATACATTCACTCTCCACCACTGGCCATTAAGAAAATAACGTTGAAATAAAGAGAAAAAAAAAAGTAGAGGAAAAGCATAAGGGAGAGGAGAAGACAAAAGCAGAGGGAGTAGAAGAGTAACGGGGCAAATAAGTAAAAGGGATCTGAATTTGAAGTGAAGATAAAACGAGCTTAAAGGAGAAGGAAAGGTTAAAACTTATCAGAAAAAAAAATTGCCACGCGTAGTGAGTGGAATTTTTTGGCCATGCCCATTTTTGTGGCCACACCCTCTAATTACCATGTATATTTTACAAAATTGAGCAAGTTATGAAAATTTGAACATATTTCTGTGTTTTTTTGCAGTTATTATAGTTTTTCTACTGAAGGTGAATTGCCCTTTAAGCTGTGAGTCTAACTTCTCCAGAGGGACCTCCTTATCTAAATTGTTACAATTACCTATTTGCTTATCTCAAAATTGTTACAAAGGTATATTTTCTGAACCTCCTAGCTCTTCTGGGCTCTCTGGCAAAAGCCAATTACATTAGAAACATTGTTTCTTTTTTTAGCTGTTCAGTGCAGAAAAAATTGGGTCCGCGGGTTTTCAGTATAAACACGGGTCTGCGGGTTGAGCTGTCAAAAGAGGGACTGTCCCGCTGAAAACGGGACAATTGGGAGGTATGATTAATCTTTGCTCTTTTTAAAAATGGCTTTCAGTGTAGGACTCTGCTGGAGCAGTCCTTGTAACTGATGCAGTTTGAAAAAAGAATATTTTCCCGTGACAGAATCCCTTTAAGCTTTTGGTCATCTGACTTAGAGAACTGGTGGAGCATATGGTTTTATGGAGTCAGTTAGTTCCCCTTAAAAATACAATGTGATTCCTCTTGCACATTCCCATTTCTCTATAATGGGAAGTGACAATGACTAATCATTTCCCTGTTTGTTCAGGACCTCACTTCTCCTTATTACTCCCGTCCTGCTAAACTGAATGCTCGGGTTTTATGAATGAAGAATAATAAATATTGAGAGAACTGAGAGATATATAAACTACCCGGATAGAAATGAAATAAATATATATAATAAGACTGCAAGTCGGCTTTCCAAAAGGTGTCACTGTAGCACCTTTGACTAGTTGATCTTAAATAACTTCTATTATCTGTATGTCTAAATCTTATAGGCGCTCAGTAAGCACGTCCCTGTCTCTCGTACAAACAGAAAGCGCACTGGCAAGTCTAAGCACCTACCAGATAAATATAAAGAGACAATGCTGCACCTGTAGCTTGAGATTTACCAGCAAGTCATGTACTAAATGCATTGCTACTTAAAATGTGTTTTTGCAGCGTTTTTACATTGCGTTTTTAAAAAAGAACAGCCAGGCGTAAATACGCTACTGAAACCACACGCGACCGTCAACATGTGTTTTTAAGCACGTACGATTATTTTCCCAACATGCACTTCTCATTGTTCTCATTGAATTTGGACGCCATATTTAAAATACGCTGCGTATTTACGTACAGTGTGGTTTCAAACGTGCAGATCCCATAGAGTCTATTGATTTGGTAGTTTCTTGACGTATTGGCATTTCTGCTAAAAAAACGCCAATACTGGCATCCTGTGGCGGATTTCAGCTTGCAAGCGCCCTGTGTGAATTGCCATAGTGCGTTTTCCATTAGTTTCAGTGGTAGTGCAGTTAATGTGTATGTATGCCTGGCTGTTCATTTTTAAAAAGCAACGTAAAAACGCCGCAAAAACGCCACGTCTGGCCTTGCCCTAAGGTGCAATGATGGTATAAGCAAACATAACATTTAGGGGCAGATTTATTAAAGGTCGAGGTGAATTTTCAAATTAAAAAAATTTGAATTTCGAGCTATTTTTGTGTACTTCGACTAGGGTATAATCCAAATTTCGATTCGAATTTGAAATTCAAAAATTTAAATTTATCATAAACTGTCTCTTTGAAAATTCGACTTCAACCATTCAAATTGCTTTTCAAGCCTATGGGGGTCCTCCTAGAACCTATCTGGAGTCAATTGGTGGACTTTGAAACATCGAAGGTTTTCTTTGGGAAAAACCTAGATTAATATGATTCGAATGCGCTATTACTTCAATTCGTACAATTTGAATTCAGTCGAATACCTTCCACACCTTTTTTTCCAGAAATTTTCAGTGCTATGTTTTCCTACAATTTATTTAGACTTTTTTTTTTTTTTAAATGCATTTTATCCACTACAGTGGAAGTCATCCATCAAGTCACAGTTTTGATTAGTACATTAAGGGGCAGATTTATCAAGGGTCGAATTTCGAATTGAAAAAACTTCATCAAAAAAGACCAACCGAAATGTATTTTAAAAAAAATAATTTTTTTTGTAGGTGAATAGTCCATATTCATTTGAATTAGTCTGAATTTCAATTGTACAAATCAAAGTAATAGCGCATTCGATCAAATTTGAATCTACGTTTTTCCCAAAAAAACTTTTATTATTTTTCAAAGTCCACCAATTGACTCCAAATAGGTTCTAGGAGGTTCCCTATAGACTAAAACAGCAATTCGGCAGGTTTTAGATGGCGAATGGTCAAAGTCGAATTTTTAAAGAGACAGTACATGATAAATCTCGATATTCGAATTTTCGATTTTTTTTTTCAAATTCGAAGCAAATTTGGACTATTCCCTAGTCGAAATGCACAAAAATTAGCTTGACATTGAAATTTTTTAAATTTAAATTTTCTCTTCGACCTTTGATAAATCTGTCCTCAAATTGGCAGCAAAACATACCCATATAGAAATATCTTTTAAATACTAAGGGGGTTATGTATTAAAATGCACTAAGATTGCCCAGGAGCAGTAACTCATAACAACCAATCAACAGGTAGCATTTGCTGGTCCCCTGTTTAGAAGCAAACATCTTATTGGTTGCGATGGGTTACTTCTCCTGGGTAAACTTAATGGGGCTCATTCATCAACACTGGGCAAATTTGCCCATGGGCAGTTACCTATAGCAGCCACTCAATGATTAGCTTTTTGAAGCCAGCTGCAAGTAGAACAATGAATGCAGAAATCTGATTGGTTGCTATGGGTTACTGCCCATGGGCAAATTGGCCAGTGCTGATAATTGACTCCCAATGTATGTTATTACATATGAGGGTATACATGTAATACTGGTTATTTCCATCCTGCTTTTGTTGTTTTTATTGCACTTAGTTACTGGTACAGGTATTCCATTTAAATTATATTTTTGTCATGTGACTGTACAGGATATGAGCAAACTAAAGGGTCATTTCGCTTCCCTACATTATGCTTAGTACAAAGGAATTCCTATGATGGTAGGTTCCATTCTAGATAGACAATAAGTTAATTTACTGTGGAGTGTTCCATGTAAGGTTAGACTAGCTGGACCCCAATGACCTTACAGAGTTGCTACGACATTCCCAATTCTGACTTCTTGCCATGGGAGGGAATACAACAAAATAGATGAGATAATAGCTGAGTTAAAGGCCTTTATAAACTTACCTCAGCTCACCACTAGTTGCTCAGCCATGAAACTCTCCTGATTTGACCTGATCTTTTTTGTTGGAAATTCCGAACTCTGCCTTGGTTTCTGAGTCCCTATCTGGTCCTTGAGTCACTGCCTAGATCCTTGTCTCTGCTGTGGATTTTCAGGTTTTGACCTGTGGTCTGTTATTTACACACTTCTTCTGATTACCTGCTTCCCTAACTTTGATCCAGCCTGAAGTTCCCTCTGCCTTGCCTCAGCTCCTGATGCCTTGCATTGATTCCTGGTACCCTGCTTTAGTTCCTGATACCTCCAGTGGTTCCTGAAACCCTGGAATGTCTACTGGACTACTAGGGTTGCCACCTTTGGAAAAAAAAAACAGTTGTATCCTCCTTCTTCTTTTATACTAATGTGTTTATATTACTATTCTATAGCTCTTACATTAGTGATATAGATGAAAGATTGGTCATGGTTTTACTAGTACAAACTATTATTATTGGAATACAAATGTGTTGACTGAGGTCATAAGATTCTGAGACAAGTAAAGAAAAATATATCTATAAAACATTTGTACCAACTCATCTAGGCAATGTTGGGCAACCTGGGGCCCTATGACTAGCAGTAGACTTGATGGCCAAGGTATTTGCCTAAGACCATTTTCTAATACTGCCCCTATTCCTAAGCAAACAATTGCCGTCAGTCTGATATACAATTTGCTCTGCCACCTTTTTGGAATGATATAATGGAATAAGTGAAAGCAAACCAGTCTTACATATACACACCAGCAGCACCTCGTAATAAACTCTCAGTCTTGAGACTGAACTTTGCATTTGATATTATTTGTGTCCACCAAAAATTCTGCAGTCATTGGAGGGCACAGAAAGTAGCAGCACGCAAGGGACATGATTTCCAGTCTGTGCCTAAATTACAATGTCAGGAATAAAAGTACTGCTCTGCTCATAGAGATTGCAAGGGAGGAGGCACAAGGGTCAGAGCTGACCCACGAGGCAGCCTCCAGCAAAACTGTTCTTTCCCTCCCTTAGAATAAATTTAACATGATTCCACTTTTTCCCTTTGTACCATATTTATGTCTATTTTTCTGTGGCTGAATGATTCCTTTAATCTTTTATTTTATTCTTGGTAACCTTTTTAAAAGAAGACTAAAATGTATTTCTATTCTTTACACATTATGGTGAGATAATTGCAAAAATGAAGCAGAATATGAATGCAGATTATATTGTAACCCTACCAAGGTATCAAAGCCACAATAACTGAACATTTCTTATTTATAATGTGCTTATTATAACAACTAATACAACAAGAGGCAAGAGAAGTTCCATTTTCCCTAATATACTTTACGTTAAAGAGATTGGCATTGTAAGGACTGTCTCAATTTTTGTTGATGATACTAAATTAGGAAAAATTCTGTTTTTTTCACAAAGACTGTTGTGTTTTTGTAGAGAGATTTTACTAAATTGGAGAACTGGGTAACAAATTTGCAAATAAGGTTAATAAATGCAAAATTACAATAACATAAATGCTCATTCTACACTAGGGGGCAGATTTATCAAGGATCAAAGTGAAAATTAGAATTTTGACTTTAAATTAGAATTTTCAAGTTTTTTTAAGTGAAATTCGACTAAGGAATAGTTAAAATTTTAATTTGTTTTTGGAAATGTATCATGTACTGGCCCTTAAACCTGCCGAATTGCTGTTTTAGCCTATGGGGGACATTATGGGATAAATTTGGAGTTGTTTGCAGCCTTCCTGAAAATCAATTTTTTTTTTCGATTCAAGTTTGCGGGTCGATCCCATTGACCAGAGTAAATTGCAGTTGGTCAAAAAAAAACTCCAATGAACTCTAAATTTTACCCTAAATAGTAACGTGTTGAGGGGGTCCTTAAATGAGAAGGGTGTGGGGTTTTGATGGATAACAAGCTGTGTCACTCTAGGCAGTGCCATTCTGTGGCTACTAAAGCAAAAGTACTCCCTTGCAAAAAAAAAAAGGCATTAACTTAAGGGATGAAAACAGAATTTTGAATCTTTATAGGTCCCTGGCAAGGCCTCCCCTTGAGTATGAACTGTAGTTTTGGGCATCAGTCCTTGAGAAGGATATTAAATAGCTGGAAAATTGTAATTTTGTAATGCAGAGCCAAATTTGTTATTAGCGGGGTGTATACATGGCTCAGGATCAAGGGGCATGTCCGAACTCCAAAATAGAAACATTTATTCAAAGCTCCATATTGATTTCAATCAAATAATAGAAATTTTAAAACATTATTTCCTTTTTCTTTTTAATTATAAAACAGTATCTTGTACTTAACCCCAACAAATTAATTCTTATTGAAGTCAAAACAATCCTATTGGGTTTAATTAATGTTTAAATAATTTTTTAGTAAATTTAAGGTATAGTGATTCAAATTACAGAAAGACCGCTTATCCGGAAAAACTCCATGGTCCCGACCATTCTGGATTACAGGTCCCATGTCTATACATTCACACAAACACCATGGTACCAGTGCTATGTGTTTTGCATAATCCAGTATCTATTCACAGGTGTATAACTATAGTAATGTACTAGAGGGTACAAAATGCATAAGGCAGAGTACCATGGGGTTTGTATGCATGCTTTTTAATATGAAGCTATGAATATGAATCTATTTGTATAGTTTTGGAGTTGTAGGATATCATTAATGGTTTTAAATTGTTTATTGCTCTCTGCTTTTGACATTTTGGGTATTAGTTTTGTTTGTTTATTTGTTTTGGCTAGTGATAGGCGAATAAATTTGGCAGGCGCGAAATCGTGGCGAATCTCCGCGTATTGCTGCCGGCAAATGAATCAGTGAAACTGCAGTGAAAGTTTTTACCGGCGCCAAAAGATTTTGGACGCTGGCATCGAAATTCAAGATTTTTCCGGCAAAGCGAAATGCAACAAATTCGCCCATCACTAGTTTTGGCACCACTCTTACAATTTTTTTTTTTTAAATTGCGAGCTGTCTTTTGACCTGCTCTTTACTTATTTTCAAGGGCCTTTGGGGTTTCCGGTTTTATAGGTTAATTTGCCTCTCCACAGTAAGCCCTAGAGAAGGTAACAGTTGAGACTGCAGCTTTTTGGTACTTGCCTTCTCCTACTTGGTGGTATCCATAGGCACTATAAAGTCAATATTTGGTAGATTGCTTTGGAATATCTCACCCCAATATCAATTTTAATTTGATACTAACTTATATTTTTTGAGTGTAATTCATATATAAAGGTTGGTTTAGAAAACGGGTGCCCATTGAATACTCTCAGGTAGTGATGCCCGTCCGAAACCCACCCTCACTCCACATGCGCCCTAACCACCTTCCGGCTTCATTTTATATTACTGCGCTGCCCTGCCCAGCCAATGATGTCACAAAAGGGGGGGGAGAACAGTCGCGAGTCTATAAAAGAAGAATATGGAAGTTGGAAGCCGGCAGTGTACGGTGGTGGGTGGGGAGGGCAGGAAGATCTCAACCCTCAACAATCTCCATTTTAGGAACATGAAAGAACCTTACTACTGTCAGACTACAAAAAAAAATGGAAAGGCAAATATAATAAGAGTTCCATATCTGTATAATTACTGTATGTCAGCCTTTCATATATTGATAAATTGGAGCGGCTTTCAGAATTGCAGACCGACACACTTCTACTTGCCTTGTATAACAGAGGGCACCAAAAGAAGGGACAGATGGCCCATACAACTGATGTTTAAGTCACAAATCTAAAAATAAATATTGTTGAGGTCATTTCATATTTTACTAGTAAGCTATTCCTTCTATGCACAGAACAAGGCCGGTAAGCAAAAAAAAAAAAAAAGAAGAAGAGGCAGTTAATTTTGTTTTTGTTGAAATAATATCATTTTAGTTTTAGAATGTAAGACAGATGCCAGCATTTCACTCTGAACAGATGGCAATTCTAACTAATAGTGCATCTCTGTATTAGCGAGGTCTGTTGTGTATACAAACAGTAATAAACACTAGGTAAGAATCAAAATAAATTTTAATTGTCGACATTAAATTCTGGCAGGCGCGCTAAGGAGAATATGGAATTTCTTGCCTTTGAAGCCTATTGAAATAGCTGACATCATGGCATTCGTGTGGGTTTTTAATTCCCAAAATGGGTTATTTGAGAGGTGTTGCCCCTGCTGGTATGGCATTAAAATGTAACCTCTAATGAGAAGGAGCTTTGTAATATATTTCTTCTTTTCCTCTTCTCGTTGATGATGGCAGCATTATGCCACTATAAGCCAATTTTACCTGTTTCGAATTTCATAATATTTCCGCTGGGAGCATCTTCTCTGTTAGGAGAATTTGCCTGACCATAAACTATATCAGCAGAGGCCCAGCGTATTATGGTTACGAGTCACTGGACAACAGGACTCTTCATTACTGCTGCCTGGATACTGCTAGATAAATTTGCCCATAGATAGAGCAGCGTTTTTATTTGCTTGTATGAATACGTATATTAGTTTGTATAGCAACCGTTAAAGGGATACTGTCATGGGAAATTTTTTTTTTCCAAAATGAATCAGTTAATAGTGCTGCTCCAGCAGAATTCTGCACTGAAATCCATTTATCAAAATAGCAAACAGATTTTTTTATATTCAATTTTGAAATCTGACATGGGGCTAGACATTTTGTCAGTTTCCCAGCTTTCCCAGTCATGTGTTCTGATAAACTTCAATCACTCTTTACTGCTTTACTGCAAGTTGGAGTGATATCACCCCCCTCCCTTTCCCCCCCCCCAGCAGCCAAACAAAAGAACAATGGGAAGGTAACCAGATAACAGCTCCCTAACACAAGATAACAGCTGCCTGGTAGATCTAAGATCAGCACTCAATAGTAAAAACCCATGTCCCACTGAGACACATTCAGTTACATTGAGAAGGAAAAACAGCAGCCTGCCAGAAAGCATTTCTCTCCTAAAGTGCAGGCACAAGTCACATGACTGGGGGCAGCTGGGAAATTGACAAAATGTCTAGCCCCATGTCAGAATTTAAAATTGAATATAAAAAAATCTGTTTGCTCTTTTAAGAAATGGATTTCAGTGCAGAATTCTGCTGGAGCAGCACTATTAACTGATTCATTTTGAACTTATTTTTTTTTCCCATGACAGTATCCCTTTAAGCTACAGAATGATTAGAAGATTTTATAATCCATCTGGCACATATAGGGGCAAATTCACTATGAATCGTAGTTGCGCTAGGCACAAATTCGCTGCACTTCGCCGCACTTCGCCAGGCGTAGTTTCCCCAGCGCTCCGCAAATTCACTAAAATCCGAAGTTGCGCACAGGGGCAGCGTAAGTTTGCGAAGCTGCGCTAGCATTAATTCGCCAAGCGAAGCAAAGTTTCGCTAGCGATGGTTAATTTGCATATGGCGCCAAATTCAAATTTGAATGGAGGAATACGGATCAGCACTACAAATGCCTAGAAAACTTCAAAGCATCAAATAAAAATTTTATTTTGCCCTACACATGTGCCCAGTGTATAGTTAAGTTGTCATGAGTTAGGAAATGTAGGGGGGAAGGAGGGGAGCCCCAAAACAAATTTCGATCTTTTTCAGCCTATCACCCATAATATAGAAAACACGCCAGCGTTTTTTGCGACTTAGAAAAAAATTTCACTTTTTTTGAAGCAATCTCTATCTACTCTATTGCGCTTCGCCAGGTCTGAGGTGGCGAAGGAAGTCTAGCGTAAAAGGTGGCGTTCAGAACAATGCGTGCGTTAGTGAATTTGCTTAGTTTCGTTCGTTGCGCAAATTCACCAGGCGTAAGGGTGCACTAGCGAAATTACGCCAGTGTCTGTTAGTGAATTTGAGAAGTAACAAAAATGCCTGACGCTAGCGAATTGACGCTAGCGTTCAGCGCTTCGGCGCTTAGTGAATTTACCCCATAGAGTGCTGGTTGTAGGGTGGGGGAAATGTAAATAGGAGATCAAAAATTATATCATACCCTATAACTATTTCAGCTATACTTTTGAGCTATTTTGTGTACTTTGACTAGGGAATAGTCCAAATTCGAAAATTTGTATATCGAAATGTATCATGTACTGTCTCTTTAAAAATTCGACTTCGACTATTCACCTTTGAAAACCTGCCAAATTGCTGTTTTAGTCTATGGGGGACCTCATAGAACCTATTTGGAGCAAATTGGTGGACTTTGAGAAATCAAACATTTTTTTTTAAAAAAAACTTTGAATCAAATACGATTGGATACGATGTTACTTCGATTCGAACTATTCAAATCTGACAAATATGGCTTATTCACCCTTAGAAAAAAACTTTGAATGGTTTTATACATTTCAGTTGGTCTTTTTTTATTCGAATTTCAAAGTTATGGGAGTTCAAAAAAACTCCCATTACTTCGAAATTTGACTCTTGTTAAATCTGCCTCTTAGGGGCAGATTTATCAGGGGTCCAAGTGAATATTCAAGCTATTTTTTGTGTACTTCAACTAGGGAATAGTCCAAATTCAATTCAAATTTTTTAAAAAATAGAAAATTTGAATATCGAAATTTATCATGTACTGTCTTTTTAGAAATTCGACTTTGACCATTCACCATCTAAAACCTGCAAAATTGCTGTTTTAGCCTGTTAGGGACCTCCTACAACCTATTTGGAGTCAATGGGTGGACTTTAAAAAAAACTTTGAATCGAATATGGCCTATTCATCCGTAGAAAAAAACATTGAATTTTTTTAATAAATTTAGGTTGGTCTTTTTTATTTGAATTTTGAAGTTATGGGAGTTCAAAAAAACTCCCATTACTTCGAAATGTGACCCTTGATAAATCTGCCCCTTAGTGTATACATCCAACCAGGACCGCCATCAGAAATCGCAGGGCCCCATGCAACAAAATTTCTTGGGCCCCCTGGGCTGTGCCCACCGCAAGCCCCACCACCGCAAGCCCCACCTACAGGTCCGTCCTCCCCATCCCACAGGTCCGCCCCCCACCACACAGTAAAAAAACAAAAAAAATATTGGTGGCTAAGGTTCCCATATGTTAATAAAAAATAAAAAGATATTGGTGGTCAGAGCACGACATAAAAAACATTTGTGGCCAGGGCCCCCCCATTAAAAAATTGGTGGCTAGGACCCCACATGAGAAAAAAATTGGTGGCCAGGCTCCCCCCCACATTATAAGAAAATTTGTGGCCAGGGCCCCTTAAACGTCCATGCCTTCCCGAAGTCAGCAGCTCTCAGAAAGGTGGGGGGCCCAGCTAATCAAGTAAGTGTGGCATGGCAGGACCCCCCTTACCCTCGGGCCCCCTACAACTCTCCACCCTGTCACCCCCTGATGGCTGCCCTGCATCCAAGTTGAACTGTTGGACTGCAATTGCAATGATTGTCAGGTGTATCTTGGGCGTTTCAATTAAAAAAGTTGGATAACTTCAGTTTGGTTCATCCATAGTTTATGTAATTTTAACATCACTCCCATCCTTCCTACATTACTAGGTGTTCCCTCTTCTCCAACCCTTGGACTGCACATAAAAGTATAATCATGATTTGGGGGCAGATTTATCAAAGGTTGTGGTGAATTTTCGAAGTTATACACTTCAAATTTCGAGCTATTTTTTGTGTACTTCAACTAGGGAATAGTCCAAATTCGATTTGAAACTTCGACCCAAAAAAAAACATCGACTTCACTTCAGTTGGTCTTTTTGAAATTGAATTTATGTTTTTTTCAATTCAAAATTTGACCCTTGATAAATATGCCCCTAAGAGTTATGTGTAATGTTCTGTTAATTTGTATAAGCGTTACCTCTTTTTAGCATTTTATGATTAAAATTGTCAAAGGGAGATCCAAATTACAGAAGACCCCTTATGCAGAAAATCCAGCATTCCAAGCATTCTGGATTACAGGTCCCATGCCACCTGTACTCTAAACACCTTTAACACCACAACATGTCATGTGATATCATGTATATACAGTATGTAAAGGTGTTATATGCAATATCTAGCCCGGTGTAAAATTCTGTGGTAGAGGTGGTAGTTGAAAAAAGCTTTGTGAAAAAACATTTTATGTATCTGTAATTTTAACACAGTTTTTTACAAAAATGTTGTCATTTTGTCTAAGGTGCTGTATAGCAATGGCATGTCTGATGTACACACATTAACACCATTGTAAATAGCACAATGAGATATGTGTAATAGATTATTCCAATGATTATAATGTGTTCACACCAAAACACTTCAAAAGAAGTTGTTAAATAATTGATTTTTTATCACTTTACACTGTTTTTTTTTTTTTGCAAAATAATATGCCAACTTGGGTAGCTGCTGGTTTGAACTGAACCACCAATTTTTATCACCACCCACTCAGTAGAGCTATACATACGGTACTGACAATCTTGTGAATACTGGTGACAAAATAAAGGAATATTGATATTATTAGTCTCAAACAATATAGAGGATAGTCTTTTACAATACACCCCAAATAAGGATTTTGACCAATTTGGAATGATCAAAAAGGAATCAATTCTCCCAGAAATTGGTAATTACTAATAACTAGTGCTCAATATACTTAGTAGATCTCTCCTTATTTTTACTGGGAAAGACAAATGCTTCCTCTGTATTTGTTGTGCTATCACAATTTTATTTGCCATCATGCCAACTACTTAGGGGGTCATTTATCGAAGTCCGAATGTATCGCAATATTTGCTGCTACAAACGCCGATCAAATCCACTCGGTTTTTTACATTTATTTATTATTACATTTTCCCGAAAATTTGCTTTCTGATTTTTACATTTTTTCTGGATTTTTCCTCTGATTTTCACGATTCACCCGAAAACTCATATTTCTTATGCTTTTTACTCGAAAACTCCAAAAACTACGGGGTATTGCATGAAACCCAGCACACATCAAAAAATCATTGGGACTTCTCCCATTGACTTATATGCAACCTTGATAGGTCTGAGGTGCTGGATTTTCAGATTCAGACTTTTCCATTCACTGTTCACTGGGTTTAATAAATTCCGAAAAATTTGTGATTTTTTAAAAGTCTGACTTTATAAAAAAATCACACATTTTTCGTGATTTTTGCATTCAGAATTTAGTACATAACCCCCTTAGAGTGTATGGCAGGGCATATATATAATATCAAATCCTAAATCATAATCTTACTTAGAAGGCATCAAGATGGCAAACAATGGACAGCATAAAGGAGTGTAGCTTTAGAACACATGGAAAAGAGTATGAGGGAATTATCATTTTCAAGTCATTTTAATTTATTTGGATTATGTTTTTTATCTTCTATAAATTCCTTTACAGAGTTAAAATGCTGCTTTTTTTTAATCAATATAAAAATGTGGTAACATTTATTTAAAATGCATGTACAAATGACAAGCAGCAGTTCTGTTACAACAGACTAATTCCTCATGATAGTGCATAAAATACAATACAAGAGAATATGGAGTAAAAAAAGAGATAAGAAAGGGGTAGGACACAACAGGACAACAAAAGAGAAATGGGTAAAAAAGAAGCCCAAAGAGAAAAGGAAGAGAATAGTAAAAAGAAGAACATAAATTAAAGGCAATTGGAAAAGGAATAAACAGGAAAAAATAACTTATAATTTTTTGTCCAAATAATTAGTGATGGGCGAATTTCTCCAATTTTGCTTTGCCGCAAAATTAGCGAAAGGAAGAGAATAGTAAAAGGAAGAACATAAATTAAAGGCAATTGGAAAAGAAATAAAAAGGAAAAATAACTTGTAATTTTTTGTCCATATAATTAGTGATGGGCGAATTTCTCCAATTTTGCCTCTCCGAAAAATTAACGCAATTCGCAAAACGGCAAAAAATTCCCGATATTACAATTTTTATGCAAGCGTCTAAATATTTTTGACACCGGCGACAATTCTGACATCGGCGACAATTCCGACGCCAATTAAAGTGGGCACCTAGAATTGTCTCCGGCATGGGAATTGTCGCATCGGCTGTGAAATTCGGAAATTCGCCACGAAATCGTGCCTGCCGAATAAATTTGCCCATCACTACATATAATCACTAGTAAAGAGGTATGGGTCCCCAGCTGTAGTAAATACAGGATATTCCATATCCAAACACCTGAAATCAATGTTTAAATGTTATTTAAATGCGAGGAAATAAACTCTGCATAAAAAAGTGCATGGGCTACATCACCATGTAAATCCAAGTAAGTCATTATTTTGATATTGTTGACATTTCTTTAATTTGGTGAAAGTACTGTTCATTTGTCTCTGCAATCAAAGCCTCTTAATGGTCATCATTATAATTGTTGTAGTGTACAGTTTTCACTGTTAGTCACAAATGGAGGCGAGATGAATGTGGAATGTCTAGGGATGTAGCGAACTGCCGTTAATGTGTTCGCGAACTCCGTTCGCGAACACCGGCAAAAAAGCGAACAGTTTGCGAACAGTTCGCGAACTTCGAACGCTCGATAAAATCGTTCGATCGAACGATCGAAGGATTTTATTCGTACGATCGAAGGATTTTCGTTCGAATCGAACGATCGAAGCTATTCGATCGAATGATTTTAATTCAATCGAATGCTTATAATCGTTCGAACGAATGGAAATCATTCGATTTTAGCGATCGAACGGTCGAATGGTCGAATGGTCGAACGAAATTTTACTTCGAATCGAACGCGAACACCAATTGGCGAACGTCGCGCGACGTTCGCGAACATTCGGCGGACGCAAACAGTCGAAGTTCGCGCGAACTAGTTCGCCGGCGAACAGTTCGCTACATCCCTAGAAATGTCTTTTTATTATATAAATACTTTGTTTTAATTAGATTATTTAATATTGTACATAGCTTGACACAGCAATAAAGATAGTGCACTAAACAAGGTGTAAACATACTGCCCTGCTTATTTATTGTTATTAAATCAAACAGGGAAATTACACGTAATTCTCAGAAACGATTTGCTCTAAAAATGGAAGGGGACAAAATAGTACAAAAAAAACAGCATCAGCTTTGTATAGCTGGATCTAAGCTCAAAATGGAAGTATAGCCCTATGGGAGACTGCAGGAAATTACAGTTAGTTGTAAGTGAAAAGACAAGTGGTAGTTCACCTTTACATTAACTTTTAGTATGTTATAGAATGGCCAATTATAAGCAATGTTTCAACTGCCCTTAATTTTTTCTTTTTTTTATAGTTTTTTTTTTTTTAAAAATGTTGCCTTCTTCTTCTGACACTTTCCAGCTTTCAAATAGGGGTCAATCCCAGATTTATCAGTTTTCTATGTCTTAGCTCTTATCACTTCTGCCAAGGGTACAGTAATTCTGAAAAAGTCTTCCTCACATCTGACAAAGGTCCAGTATACTGTATTTAGATGTTGGCCTTGGCCTTGGTGCAGTCAAGTGTAACACATATAATAATAATAATTGGATTTTCACTCCTCTCCAGAGACCTCTCCAGAGATCCCATCAGGAAAATGAGTAGGTTTACACCTTTATAGAGTCATTACTGAAAATATCACATACTATACATACACCCACATGCATGAAGGCTGTCAAGTTGCTTTATTTGGCTAAACCATTAGCTAAACCATGCTTTGGCTAAATTATATATCACTGCCCTCAAAAGAACAATATCATTTAGTATTAAAAGGTGATTTCCTGTTTAAATGTTTTTGAAGAACTTACAGTAAGATAGAGAGCATTAAAGGTTTAGGGAGATTTAACCTTCCCACATAAAGACACCAACGGCCATATGCAGTAAAACCATCAAATTGTAGTCACCCCTGGTGGAAAATACCTTTCCTAAGAAAGTGTTATATACAGTTAGGTCCATAAATATTTGGACAGAGACAACTTTTTTTCTAATTTTGCTTCTGTACATGACCACAATGGATTTTAAATGAAACAACTCAGATGCAGTTGAACTGCAGACTTTCAGCTTTAATTCGGTGGGTTGAACAAAAAGATTGCATAAAAATGTGAGGAACTAAAGCCTTTTTTTAACACAATCACTTCATTTCAAGGGCTCAAAAGTAATTGGACAATTGACTCAAAGGCTATTTCATGAGCAGGTTTGGGCAATTCCTTTGTTATGTCATTATCAATGAAGCAGATAAAGCCCCGGAGTTTATTTGGGGGGGTGCTTGTATGTGGAAGATTTTGCTGTGAACAGACAACATGCGGTCAAAAGTAGGGATGTAGCGAACTGTTCGCCGGCGAACTAGTTCGCGCGAACTTCGACTGTTCGCGTCTGCCGCAAGTTCGCGAACGTCGCGCGATGTTCGCCAATAGGCGTTCGCGTCAAAATCGTTCGACTATTCGACCATTCGATTGCTAAAATCGAACGATTTTCGTTTGAATCGAACGATCGAAGCCATTGGATTGAATGAAATCATTCGATCCAATGGCTTCGATCGTTCGATTCGAACGGAAATCGTTCGATCGAACGATTAAAATCCTTCGATCGTTCGAATCGAACGATTTTCGGATGTTCGAAGTTCGCAAACTGTTCGCGAACTGTTTGCATTTTTTGCCGGTGTTCGCGAACGGCGTTCGTGAACACATACTCGGCAGTTCGCTACATCCCTAGTCAAAAGAGCTCTCCATGCAGGTGAAACAAGCCATCCTTAAGCTGAAAAAACTATAGTTTGGTACATCCTGAGAAAGAAAGAAATCACTGGTGAACTCAGCAATGCAAAAAGACATGGACATCCAAGGAAGACAATAGTGGTGGATGATCACAGAATTATTTCCATGGTGAAGAGAAACCCCTTCACATCAGTCCAACAAGTGAACAACACTCTCTAGGAGGTAGGCGTATTGATATCCAAGTCTACCATAAAGAGAAGACTGCAAGGTACAGGCTACTCATAAGCATCAAGAATAGAAAGGCTAGATTCGACTTATATCTAAAAAAGCCAGCACAGTCCTGGAAAAACATTTTTTGGACAATTGAAACCAAGATCAACCTCTAGCAGAATGATTGCAAGAAAAAAGTATGGAGAAGGTGTGGAACAGCTGATGATCCAAAGCATAGCACATGATGTATAAAATATTTGGGAGGCAGTGTGATGGCTTGGAGGTGCATGGGAAAATTGACAAAGAAACTGGTGTAATATCGCCCTTAGTCGAGTGAATTTCAGGTATCTTACACCCTTGCTTCCATCCAGAGCTTAAATCAGGAAAAACGGATTGTGTAGGGGTAATGATACCAAGAAGCTCAGAAAAACTGCTGCTCAAGTAGTGATGTAGCGAACTGCCGATTTGATGTTCGCGAACGCCGTTCGCGAACACCGGCAAAAAAGCGAACAGTTCGCGAACAGTTCGCGAACTTCGAACGCTCGATAAAATCGTTCGATCGAACGATCGAAGGATTTTATTCGTACGATCGAACGATTTTCGTTCGAATCGAACGATCGAAGCTATTCGATCGAATGATTTTAATTCAATCGAATGCTTATAATCGTTCGAACGAATGGAAATCGTTCGATTTTAGCGATCGAACGGTCGAATGGTCGAATGGTCGAACGAAATTTTACTTCGAATCGAACGCGAACACCAATTGGCGAACGTCGCGCGACGTTCGCGAACATTCGGCGGACGCGAACAGTCGAAGTTCGCGCGAACTAGTTCGCCGGCGAACAGTTCGCTACATCCCTATGCTCAAGTGTCCTTTAATCACCACACGACATGTTTCGAGCTTCAAGGCTCTTTTTCAAGTGGGGGTGCATGGCTGTCAGTGGCACTGGGACACTAGTGATGTGACACAGGACAGAAGCACAAGAATGAAATCTGAGCCGTTCAGAGACACTGTCTGCTGAAATCCAGCTAAATGCACTCACATTGATTAGGAGGCATTTCATAATGACCCAAAACATACAGCCAAGGGAACCCAGGAGTTTATTAAAGCAAAGAAGTGGAATATTCTTAAATGTCAGTCACCTGATCTGAACCCAATTGAGCAGCATTTCACTTGTTGAAGACTAAACTTCAGACAGAAAGGCCCACAAACAAACAGCAAGTAAAAGCCGCTGCACTAAAGGCCTGGCAGAGCATTAAACAGGAGGAAATCCAGAATCTGGTGATGTCCATGAGTTCAAGACTTCAGGCTGTCATTGCCAGCAAAAGGTTTTCAACCAAGTATTAGAAATGAACATTTTATTTTCAGTTTTTTAATTTGTCTAATTGCTTTTGAGCCCCTGAAATGAATGTTCAACCCACTGAATTACAGCTTAAAGTCTGCAGTTCAACTGCATCTGAGTTGTTTCATTTAAAATTCATTGTGGTCATGTACAGAACCAAAATTAGAAAAAAAAAGTTGCCTCTGTCCAAATATTTATGGACCCAATTGTATGTTCCCACTAATAAGATACTGTAAACATATTGGAAAATATGTACAGTGCAGTACTTGGCACTTGACTTCAATGTCACATTAAGAAAAAGTATGTGGAAGTTTGTTTTGGATTATAGTTGAACCTATTGTAACTATATTATATTTTTTTTCAGAGGCAGAAAATTATCCTAAATTTGTAATCAAATACCATTCTACACATTTTAAAACCAACGTCCTCTCTATCCTACATTTTTTAAGCCCAACTAAAGTAAATTAAATAATGTTATATGTCTTTATCAATTGTCCATCCACATTCACTTTTGCTTCCCTCCTATCTACCCAATATACTCTGTTGCTGTGGTGTGTAGTTCTCCTTATTTAAGCAATACTCTACAGTTCCATGTGGATTCTCATTGGATCAAGTAAAAATGGTATAATTGTATAAACAAGTCAAATTATTGTCCCTACAATATTTGAAGATGTAATCATAGTGTCCTCTTTCTCTTATTCCAAATCAAAACAATTGCAATTAATGATATCGGCCCTTTGGTATTGTCAAGTATTCTATGAAAAGAAAAAAACCTAAAGCAGGAAGAAACTTACAAAAAAAAATATATTGCTTCTGCCATATGGGACAACCAACGACTCACCAACCAATTTAAGATGCAGCATATTGAGATGGCCATATGTTACAGTGCTGTTGAATGGCTGAGTGATTCATGCCCGTCACATTCAAGTATATCAATTAAAGCTCCTTGAAGTCTGCATGATTTGTGTCTCTGTTATTAAACCCTGCTAATTCATCCCACTTACACATCCGTTATAAATCTCTAGGAGTGCTGCATGATTCATGGCAGTCTGTGAGCATGCTACAGCAAATTCTTCTCCTTGTAATTAACAGTAAATTGTTTTACTGCCATGCAATGAATTTTTCAGTTATATTGCAAATGAACTCCTAAATGCACGTTTATTTCCTAAGAACTGACTTATATCATTAGGCAATTAAAAAGTATTGCTTTGAACCAAAAGGCTTTAATCAATTGAAATATAATACAGCCGCGGATTATTCAATTGGTTAATCTGCAGCATGCAAGTGGTTAAACATTAAGGTCTTTTAGGTTCACATAAAATTATATATTTTAATAACATAAAAAAATGATAAATAAATATGCTCGTTGAGAGTCCTCTTCAATTTCCATCGTGGAGCATACAGTAAATTACGGTCTAAAATGGCAATATTGTCTAAGACAGATTTTGGAGATTTACAAATTTCTATTTTATCTCTGAAGTTGGCGATATTAAGAAATTTCTCAGATGATTTTACACGTTGTTAATCATATGCGCTGTTCTCTAGCAGAGGCTTTACTCCTGAAATATCTAATTGGATAATTAGCCAAGCTGAATCATCAGAGGATAACAATTTTGCTCAAGTGTTTCTGTCAAAGGGTGAATCAAATTCATATGAGCATGCTGCTGGAACATTCTTGGGAAACTTTAATTCTTTTTTTACCCCTTGTAATACGTATGGCAGAAAATATGTGAAAGGAGAATGTTAACAAAAATGTACAGATGGAGCCACTGAGATTTGTGTATCTGGACCCATATGGCACCCCATTCATTTCAAGGGGAAATAATATGGGTGGTGTAGTATTGATTGTGATAGATTGCATAAAATTGGCCATTGGGTCGAAAGGAAAAATTCCGCAAAAAAAATCAGCTTCTGTACTTACATGTACTGTATATAATCTATTATCCAGAAAGCTCAGGACCAATAGGTTTTTGGATAAAAGATCTTTCCATAATTTGAATCACCATACCTGACCTCTCCTAAAAAATAACACTTAGGAGCAGATTTATCAAGGGCTGAATTTTGAAGTAATGGGAGTTTTTTTGAACTCCCATAACTTCGAAATTAGAATTAAAAACGACCATTGAAATTTATCAAAAAATCAACATTTTTTTTGGCCAAATAGTTCTGCTTTGATCGAATTTGAATCATACAAATTGAAGTAATAGTGCATTCAAATCGTACGATTCTACGTTTTTCAGAAAAATGTAGATCTTTCAAAGTCCACCAATTGATTCCAAATAGCTTCTAGGAGGCCCCCCATAGGCAGGTTTTCGATGGTGAATGGCAGAAGAAGAATTTTTAAAGAGACAATACATGATAAATTTCGAAATTCTAATTTTCAATTTTTTTCAAATTCAAATCGAATTTGGACTATTCCCTAGTCGAAGTACACAAAAATCAGCTGGAAATTAGAATTTTTTTAATTAGAATTTTCACTTTGACCTTTAGACAAATTTGCCCCTAAATAAACTCAATAGGGAATCATGCAACCATGAAGTACAAGGTTTTTTAATTTTAAAAAGAAAAAGTAAATCACTTTTAAAAACGAGAATTATTTACTTAAAATGGACTCTATGGGAGATGGTCTTTTTGTAATTCGAAGCTTTCTGGATAATGGGTTTCCAGATAACAAATCCTATACCTGTGCTGTATGATGTAGAAATGGATGCAAGATTTTCATATTTATATAGTAAATAGTTTTTATATATATACAATCATGACATTTTATTAGCAATTTGGATAAAAGTTTCACAAAACATTAGAGTTTAAAAAGCTTGCCCTATTTTAACTAACTATTCCATATACAGGTATGGTAACCATTATCCGGAACCCCATTATCCAAAAAACTCAGAAAAACTCAAAAAACTCAAAAAAGAATTACAGAAAGGCTGTCTCCCATATAATCCCAAATAATCCAATTTTTTTTAAATTATTTATTTTTTCTCTGTAATAATAAAGCCATTAGATGCTTTATGCATCATACTACTTTGTTTGTGCTTGCTTATTAAAATTAGTTTTAACTCTCTGTGATTCCTCTGAGTTTCTGACTTCTTGCTTGTCCCTACCTGGTTCCTGATCTTCTGACTAGTCCATGATCCTCAGCCCCTTTCCTGTCTATTGGAATTCTGGTTTTTATCTCTGGCCTATTTCCCATAATATGATTGTCTACCACCTGCCCTGACCTTAGCCTGTTTCTCAGACTCTACTTGCCTGCCTAGACCTTGACCTTTCTATCTCCCATTGCTTGTCTGTTGCCTGGCCAGACTTCAGCCGGTTTGGACTAGTCCCTTTGTCTGCTCAGTCATGAGTGATTATTATAATTTGCCAGATCAGCAGAAAACTGTCAACTCCAGCCTATACACAAACAGTTGGTTGTTGCTTACACCATGTCTATCTGGCTCAGAGTCTTCTTAGAAGACCATCTTTCAATGATCCCTAAACTTCCTGAGGGTCTAAACATTCCCCCACTTATTGCTTTACAGTCCCATATTTTGGTTTCTATGTAAGGCATTTGCTTTAGTTTCCCAGCACTATAATTTGGAACTACTTTTGATATCAATCTTTCATCAATGTTTAAATGATATTAAATTGTAGAAATAAAAAGTACAGAATTCCGAATATACAAAATGTTCAACGACCAAACTACTTTATAACATCACTGTCTTCTTGTAACACAATGGGACACATACATATGCAGGCAGCAAAATAGATCAAAATGGCATTCTTTGCTTAATCTGACAAAAAATGCACAATTTACTTAGCATCAAACAGGAACAAAAATCTACATCACATTTTAAGTTATAATGCAAACTAGACAGGCCATCAGCATCATTACCCCACAAGACCCAGAGGCAAATCTGCCATCAACCAATGCAGCTGCTTAAGGATTTTGCCAAGTAGCCAGATGCCAGGGCTGTTGTAGGAATATCTTCCATAAAATAGCATCTGTGTTCTTAATTGCCATGAACAAGATAAGGAGGACACGGGGAACAATGGAAAATTCTGCTTGTTTTCATAGTTTGAGTAATCGAACTCCCACTCCCTTTAAAAAGTAATATTGACCTTTTCACTCACCTGCTGCTAAAGTCTTTCCTACATTTGGCACACTGGTCACACAGCCAACTTTGTTGCAGATTGTAATTGTGAAGGAGTATGAACGGTAGGGTTTTAATCCTGTGGCTACATAAAATAATTCATAATCTTCAGCCACATATAATACCTGATGTGGACAATTGATTATTAAAGAAAGAAAACAAAATTGCTTTTATTAATAGTCAAACATCAACTCTGAGTGGGACAACCTATTTATCAATCTTTGAATTCCAGATTTTTAATTACAAAAAAATCAGGGAAAAAATTTAAGTTGATCAAGTTTTTTGCAATCTAATTTAGTTTTCTTGATTGCTAGAAAATTTCTGAAACACATTAATTTGCATGAAAAAATTTTGATTGCAAAATAATTCTAAATTTACTCTAACAAAATTTAGACTTGAAAAATAAAATAATTGATGTTAAAAATGAAGGTTTTACTTAAAAACTTTAGAATTTCCAGGCCTTTTTTGATAATAAGAAAACACAAAAAAAAAACATTTGCATTTTTGTTGCAATTTTCTAGAGATCTTGAAATAAACCCCTATAGTGTATCATTAGTAATATACAGTATACAGTACAGTAATATGCAGCATGCATTCTATAAGCAGGTAATTTCATTCTATTTGCAATTTATGCTACAGTTTAATTCTCTCACACGCAGTTAGCATGACAACTGGGCAATTACTTGGATTATGGGGATTACTTTTATTCTAGAGTGAATAGATTGAAAAATGCATGAACATTCTGGGAATTGACAGAAGTATTCCATCAAACCAGTTGTACTACAACTATGCAACACAAATATACTCATATAAAAGCACATTTGCATAATATAAACAGAAACCTGATTTAACCAGTGGGTGCCACTCATTAGAAGACTGTTCTTTATTACACGGGGAATTCTTTCTAAAATACCACTCATAAGGTACTAAACCCACAAGATTTAATCTTTGGAATTATCATCAACAAATTGCCTAATCTACAGGTGGCTAAACTCAGGATTATAAAAGCTTCCAGAAATTGGACAGATATCAGTTAGGCAGGTTTGATTTTCTCATCAGGGCGAGGACCAGAACTTGATGAGATACTCTTCTGTTCACCTATATTTATCTACATTATGATCTAATCATTGGCTTGTGGATCAAACAAATATCAGATCTAAATTACCCAGATCAAGATGGGCAGATTGGGGACATATCTTCTCATCTGGTGACTTCTTTAGGTGTTTGGCAAGCTAAACACTAAACTATACACCTAAAGCATTAGTGGTTGGGGTAGCCCTGACTCATGCTTCACTTTAATTCTTTTAGCACTCATGAATTGACAATGTGTCCATATTATGAATATGTTATCTGGAGTAGTAAACCATCAGAAGAATAGTGCAGATATTATGTCAAGTTTCCTTCTTTTGATACCTCAAAAATTCCTTCATCCTCTGCAAAAACATTGATAGTGTAGCCGGTAACTTCTCCTCTTGTAGCACTGTTGTTGGGCTTTGACCATGTCACATTTAAAGAGTGTGATGTAAGTGGAAGTATACTTGGAGCTGTCATAAAGAGAGGTTCTGAGAAAACAAATATGAGTAATATTAGCATTATTACTTATCATCATTATCTGTTATTGATTTTCTCTATTGAAACAACATTTTTTAAAAATGTTCTTGCATTGTATAAACAATTATGCACAGTGCATATAATTAGGCAAATAATCCACTACCTTAAAAAAGATATTTGCGTGATTTGGTAGCAGAAACCACCAGAATATGTTAAGTAATGAGTGTCACAATACAGAATTATGCTTATACGTGTACACTGCAGAATGTTTAATTTTCAAATTAAATATTTAATGGAACGTGATCACTATATGAGCATGGAAGTACCTTTTGGAAGAGTAAGCAACTCTCCACAGAAACCTTTCCCAACCAGAGGCAATCAAGCTGTTGCAGAGCTACAAGTCCCAGCCTCTGGCTGTCAGAGGCAGAAGCAAGTTGTAATTCAACGACAGCTGGAGAGTGAAGGTTTGAAGGTTCTTGTTTCTCACCATATGCTCAAAATCGTCAGAAAATCTGTTCTGTGCCATATCGGAGCTCTGACAAGTCTGATTAAGGTGGAAAATTTCCACTGATTTCACTTATATCTACTGAAAGCCACCCACTGCCTGTAACGTAGTCAGGAAAATGTTCTCACCTATGAAAAATAGTGGGAGTGCATAGAAATTGCTTCATTGCTCTTCCAGGATTACAGAACCTCCACTTTTATGCATGTTAGTCTGGTTATAGTATGACTCTCACAAAGTGAAAAACATATACACCAATAATCTAGGTTGAAGATGTCTAAATTGCTGCATTACAGTTCTTTCAATTCTCTAGTAAAAAGTAAAAGCTCACCAAAATTTTATTTCAGCAACATCTTGTCAATGAGCAATAAGCAAATCAATATGAATTATTCAAAATTGGCTTAAGTGTATGCATATCTCAAAATCAGAGGAATCTTCGGATCATAATTTGAGGCCATGAATCAGCTTATCCATTGGGAATAACAAATTGATCTGTAAATCCTTTTGTAAGGAATCAATTGTCCACTACAAATTATGAATCGATTCATAATTCCTTTCCATTATAGATCACATGATAACTACATTTTTGACTGATTTGTACCTTACATAGTTTGACAATTTGATTGTCTAACAATTGATTTCTATAATTAACATCTATCACCATTATCAGTGTAGTATATGTCTCCTTATGCTAAAAAAATGATTGGTCCATTTTGCCCAGAATACATTAAAGGGATACTAGCATTCATAATTATCCTACTTTCTACTTCATTCCACAATTAAGAATGTATATCACTGTTGTAAGCCAATAATGTGTTTAAAAACAGACTCTTTTAATTACAGCACTTCAAAGGATTACAGTGGCCATATCGTTACTGTAGAGTCTTTCTAATGAGCTGTCAAGACTCCATTTCTGTCTGTCCATATCATCATGGGGGCAGACATATACAGGAAGTCCTCTAAAATTACAGAGAGGATACTAAACATATGGGTTCCCACATTAATAAACTTACTATACATGGACAGATACCTTTACATTTGGTTTTACTCAAATTTGGCTAAAGTTCCACAGCTAGAAATATCAGTTGCTTGCATGTATATTATTTAGAAATTACTGCAAATAATTTGCTTACATTATGGGCTTCTAGGCTTTGCAGATAGAACTGTTTTTTTTTTAACACTTATAGGGGTTGATTTAAGAATGCCTTTGGTACAAAAACCATGAAAGAACTCCTAAACTCTCACATGGGTTCTTGATTTGAATACATCGGCCTCCTGCCGAGCAGGTTCTTTTTTTTTCCCCCGACAAAAAATAAAAAGCTTAGCAGGTTTTAGGTGCCAAACTTTTTATTATTTTAACCTGCTTGGGGGAAAAAAGGAAGCCTAGGTATCAAGAAACCACACAAGATTTTAGGAACTCTTGTATGGTTTTACTACCCAAGAGCATTCTTAAATTACCCCTCTAGTGTATTGCAGTGAGGTTAGAGGGCTCTGCAGTTGCTGGTGTTCACAATGTCCTTTTGTGGACCCTGTATTTCTGCAGCCAACTACATTTCATACAGACATTAGAAACAGCAGAGATAAGCCACAAGATTAGTTAAAGTCTAGACCAGGGTTCAGGTCAGATGGCAACATTTCTACTCTGAGCAACAGGCAAAGGTTTCGAGTTGAGATATGGGCCATATGTCAAAAATTGAGAATTCACCCCAGAAAGTAGCAAAGTTTACAAAGGGACATGGCCAAGTGGGGTGATGGTGCACCAAAATCAATCACTTTAAAGGTGTATTGTGCAGAGCATAGTACAGTGCTTACATACACACACTCATACAGCACAGTATTTTAGGAGCCATGCTAAAAATAAAAATATTTTAACTTGTTGAGATATGGGCCATATGTCAAAAACTGAGAATTCAACCCAAAAAGTAGGAAAGTTTACATAGGGACATGGCCAAGTGGGGAGATGGTGCACCAAAATCAATAACTTTAAAGGCGTATTGTGCAGAGCATAGTACAGTGCTTACATACACACACTCACACAGCACAGTATCTTAATAGCCATGCTAAAATAAAAATATTTTAACATGTTACCTGATTCAGCAGTTTTCAGAGTTACCCACTCTGAAGCAGCACTTCCAGCCATATTAGTTGACACAATACAAAATTCATACTCTGTATTTGGCTCTAGATTCATGACAGCTGCACTGGTGGCAGGTGGTAATAAAGCATTTTCATTTTCAGACTCCACAACTGGCTGAGGATTAAGCCAACCTGTGGTATGAAACACGCGTCTTTCAGGTGGTCTGGGATCCCCAGTTGTCTCTAGTAAGCCTCTCATGTATAGTTCGTACGCTATGACAATGCCTGGAAAAATATTGATGAAACAGATATGTAATCATCAGGATATATCTGGTTTAAGAGCACTGAGTAATTATATTTCATGTACAATATATTTGACTCAAGTGGAATTTTGCTTTGAGCTTTATAAAGTTCATGCAACTTGTAAAAAGTCTATTTATGAAGAGGGCAATGAGAATAGCTTCATCGGTTGACAGATGGGGGATAAAGATATTCTATCTTGGATACATAATATATAATTTATGTATTATTAATCAATGGAAACCTTTCATAAAAGAAGAGTTTGTGTGAAGGGTGTGAAGAGAAACCTTGTTCACAATTAAGCACATACGTAACCTCAGCTATAAAGTGCAGAGGCATATGTGTGAGCAAATAAAACACCAATGATTTGAATGGGACAAACATTGTGGATATAAAATGCTTAACTTAAAACTGTACCAGGTACTCTAAAATGCACAAAAGGTACTGCAGTTCGTATGTGTATTTTTTTGGAAGAAATAAGTGAGACCTCAGAGAGTTAAGAGTGACTATGCATCAACAGTCAAGGACAAGTAGTCATAAGATAGACTTGGCTTAATACAGTTACACAGTAGCACATACCATTTGCTTGGGACGGTGGAGACCACTGTAAATAGATACTTGTGGAGCTGGAATTTTGAAAAATTGGAGGACTTTGGTATAAGGGTGGAGCTTGGGGTGTTACAACAGTTACTGGCAAACTTTGCAGGCATCCCTCAGTGGTACAAGCGTGTACCGAGAAAAAATACTTGGTGAACGGCGATAAGTTATATAGAGTCACAGAATCATCAAGCCCTTCATAAATGACTTTATGTTCATCAGCCATTGACTGAATTAATCTGAAGGTTTCTATGGGGCCGGAGTCATTGGATGTGAGTGTCCAGTTCAGAAAGATGGAGGATGGAAAGGTGGTACTGAAGTAGTATATATAGATGTCCCCTACTGGGGTCCCGGCTTTAGTCCGGTAAGCCACTTTGTCACTGCTGGTAGATCCATACTCATTGCTTGCTACAATATGATAAGAGTATAAAGTGTAAGGCAACAAAGAATTGTCCACAAAAGTCTGAGCACCTAAGAAAAACAAAAATGGGAAAGGCATTAAATATATACTAAAGGAAATGCTGGGGGAAGTTCTTTTTTCACATTCTATCACCGGGCAAAAATTCAATTTGTAAGGAATTTTCAGTATTTATCACATTTTACCCCTATACATTTTTACTGTATCTGTAACTTTCTTTTCCTTGGTTAAAAATCCCAAATGTTTACCCATTTTTTATTGGACTGATATTACTATACAGGTACTCTTTGAAGGGGATCTGAAAACATTACTCAACCTATATTGCTCAATAAAAAGTTGACTGCCCAAGAGCAGTATGAACATATGGTGGGTAATTTCTTTTAATTTATTCTGCCCACAGAGAAGGCCAGGAAAGGCTGAATGAATGTTCTCTTTTTCTGAGCTCACCAAGGCCAACAGCAACATTAAAATTCCAAAAAAACCCTTCAATGAGAATCCCACTTAATCTGTGTAAATATGGTTCCTGCACCAATGTGTGTCCTGATGTCTGATTACAGTGTAATATCACACAGCCAAAATTATACATGCAGCGTTCTCACTGGTTCTCACAAGGCTCAGTCTAAATCAAAATAACACAGGTTTAAAGGGATTTGTCATGTCAATAAAAGTAAAGGAGTCACAATGCTCATTATATGTACCAGGGTGCTGCTATTTTGTGCCAGGGAGTTGTTAACAGGTAACATTCCCATTGATTATCAGAATCATATGATTGAGGGCACCTGGAAAACTGACATGGTACAAAAGTTACTCTGCACGCCACACCATAAATACAGACTTAAAGCATCAAGCACATACTTGCAACAATGTATAAATACAAAGTAATTAAAACATATAATTTAGTACATACCAAACACCGTGTCCAAAAAAAAAAAACAGCCGTACTCAGGCTTGTAAGGCAGACAAGTTGGTGTATGGGAGAATACCCCAACGTGCAAGACACCAAGTTCTTTGTCAAGGGGAACATGTCTAGCCCAAGTTTAAAAATAAATATAAAAAAATCTGTTTGCTATTTTTGAAAAATGTATCTCAGTGCAGGAGTCTGCTGGAGCAGCACTATTAAAGTATGCGTAAAAAAACAAAAAAACATGTTTTGCTGTGAAAATTTTTTGGATGACATTAGCATTTTTGTTTGTGAGATTTTTAGGGGTAGATTTATCAAAGGTCGAAGTGAATTTTCGAAGTAAAAAACTTCGAATTTCGAAGTAATTTTTGGGTACTTCGACTAGGGAATAGTTCAACTTTGATTTGAATTTGAAAAAATTCGAAGATCAAATTTTTTTAAGTACTGTCTCTTTAAAACTTCGACTTTGACCATTCGCCACCTAAAAGCTGCCGAAGTGCTGTTTTAGCCTATGGGGGACCTCCTAGAACCTACATGGAGGCAATTGGGGAAGCTTGGAAGATCGAAGATCGAAGTTAAAAAAAACTTTGAATCAAAGTAGATCGTACGTTTCAAAGTAGGCCGAATTCGGCCCTCTTCGATCCAAAAAACGTAGACCTCCATTAAGTTGGTCTTTTTGAATTCGAACTTCAACCTTTGATAAATCTGCCCCCAGATAACACTAGGGGGCAGATTTACTAAGCTTGAGTGAATAATTTGAATGAAAAAATATTCAAAGTAATTTTTTGGGTAATTCGACCATCGAATTGGTCAAATGATTCGAACAATTCGAAGTAAAAATCGTTCGACCATTCAACCATTCGATAATCGAAGTACTGTCTCTTTAAAAAAACTTGACTTCATACTTCGCCACTTTAAACCTACCTTTAAACCTAAACCTAAGTTTTTTTGGGTTGAATAAAAATCCTTTGATCGATTGCTTAAATCGTTTGATCATTTGATCGAAGCTTTTGCACTACAATCCTTCGAATTCAATATTCGAATTCGAAGGATTTTGCTCCGAGGGTCAAATTTGAGGGTTTTTTAACCCTTGAAATTTGACCCTTGATAAATCTGCCCCTAACAGTACTTTAGTGTTTTTGAGTGATTAGGAATTATTGGCAATAAGAAATACCAGATAAACTAAAATTGCATGCCCGATTAAATGAATAAAGTTGAACAATTTTTAATAAATTTACCCCCCCCCCAAAAAATAGCTCTGTATTAGATCTGGTAGAAGTGTCTGGAATAACGTTGTTATAATGCTTTCAAATCTAATTCCACATTTGACAACATATTAATTGTAAGCAGACAAAAAAGCCATTCAGGGTATCAGAATAAAGAGATATACAGTGTACTTAATAATGAACCAGCACACAGAAATTGAGTTCAAATTTTGTAAGCACATGTAAGCAGATTAACAGCTCACCTTCCTAACCTTGTCTATCACTGTATTAGGATTAATTAAATTAACAAGTAAAGCTCGGTTTATTTCAGAAATCCGTTCACTTTAGGTAGAATTTTTTATCCAGTAGTTAAAGAGCATTATGTTTGTTACATTTGATGCCATTTATCAGTTGATAGAGTCGCTTAACTGGATGTCCTTAGTCATGTCTCTATGTTGTGCTTCAGCAAAATATCTGATAGTGTAAGTCTTTTACTTTTACTACCGTTTTTTGGAAAGTCATTTTGATTTTGGAGGTTTTTGAAACCATGAATAAACTCATTTTCTTTAAAACCGCAAATGCCATGTCATTTATTAAAATATCCAGATATAAAGGAGCAGATTTATCAAGGGTCGAATTGAAAATTCAAAGAAAAAAAATTAGAGTTATAAGCTATTTTTGTGTACTTCAACTAGGGAATAGTGCAAATTCAATTCGAAATTGAAAAAAATTCAAAAATTCAAAAATTGATTTACTGTCTCTTTAAAGCTTCAACTTCGACCAATTGCCATCTAAACTGCCAAATAGCTGTTTTAGTCTTTGGGGGACCTCCTAGAACAATTGGTGGACTTTGAAAAATTTAAGTTTTTTTTTTAAAATACTTCGAATCGAATGAGATCAAATACAATCTTACTTCGATTCAAATGATCGAATACAGCCTATCCACCCACAGAAAAATTATTATTCAAATTTCAAAGTTATGGGAGTTAAAAGAAAACTCCCATTACTTCGAAATTCGACCCTTGATAAATCTGCCCCAAAAAGTACAAATGAAAAAAAATTCTGAAAGATCCGAAAAAAAATATGAAAACCTCTAAGGGTTAGTTCACACAGGACATTTTGGGGAGATTTGGTCACCTGGCGACTAATCGCCTTGCCTGTTCCGGCGCCGGCTAAAATGAAAACCGATGGTGCTAATCACATACGGCGATTTGTTTTCCGAAGTCGCCTGAATTTTCCTCGTGAGGCAACTTCAGAAAATGAATCGCCGCGTGTGATTAGTGCCGGCATTTTTTCATTTTAGCCAGCGCAGGAACAGGGAAGGCATTTGGGAGATTGGTCGCCAAGCGACCAAGTCTCCCCAAAACGTCCTGTGTGAACTAACCCTAAAAGTCTCAATTGTTAAATAAAGGTTCATTAGGCTCAATGCAGCTCCCACTGACTTTAATAGGACTTTGCCTGTTTTTTGTATTTGAGTTTTTAGTGTTTTTTAAACTTAATAAATCTGAATCTGAATCTGAAATGTGAATTTTTTGAGAAAAAATGTGATATTACAATTTTAGTAAAGAGGCCACTAGGTCGTCACCTAAAGCACCTTATACTGTATGTTATGCAAAGTGCATACTCACTGAAAGGGTAAACGTCCATAAATTGGCAGATCTTTAGTCCATCTCTGTATAACTCGTAGGTTATCTTATTGGTATTGGGAGAATCTGGAGGGTTCCACGAGAGGGCAATAGATGTACTGTTAAGAATGTAGCCATTTGGAGGGGGTTGTTGATAGGGAGCTGTATGTTATATGAAAGAAAACAAATACATTTTGATTACAACAGTTCCATGGAAATGTCTTTCTTTTAAATAAATAACTTCCTCATTGTATCTTTTTTCCACCTATGGATGATTAAAAGGAACAACATAACCAATAATGTAATATTAATTAATAACAGCTTAGTCATTAACTTTCTGAATCTTTGATTCATGAGCTTGATAGATAGGGCTTGCATTGGGCATATATTCTCCCCGTACTTTAAATAGTTATGGTTATTTGTTGCACTAAAAAGTCCAGAACGGTGATATTGAAAGTATTCATTTTACACTCCATACTACCGCAGAGGTTTTTCAAAGGAATTATGAGAGTATGAGAGTAGAATGATAATTTTCCCTTTTTAAAACTGCTGCATAATTAACTCCTCCTCACTAAGACAAATATAGCGGCTATACAATTTAAACATTACTTTTTATAATTAAAAAAGTCAGAACATATTAGTTTCTAGGTTTTAGGAGATTTTCTACTATCATTTATCTACCAATCATTTATCTATTTATCATCTATCTATCTATCTATCTATCTATCTATCTATCTATCTATTATGGATCTATCTCTCATCTAAGGGGTCCTGGCTAAATGTTGAACCACAAAGTAGGACTTGAACCCACTAAAGTATGAAATCTTTTGTTCTAATGATTATACTCTTTGTGGCTTTTGGTTATCAGTATAATTATGTAGAGCTACACAATCTTATTTCCCTACCACATTCACACAAACACGTGCACCCTTTGCTCATTTTCATTGAGTTCCAATTATCCAACCGTACCCAATTCAAAGAGAAGAATAAAAAAGAAATTCGCTCACCATCAAATAAAGTAAACTGGCTAAATAACTTTCTCATTAATCGCCGATGGCATGGAATTCTACCATTTATGGATAGCTATTAAACAATAACAGCAATTCTAGCATCATAAATACCATCTAACTAGCAACTATATTTCAAATATAGTAAATTATGAGTGTCTACAGCAATTTATTATGGAGACATTACAATACTACATTGAAATGACATTATTTAGTAAAACCAGCCAAAATATAAGTGAGTGACAAAACGCCCGTGTACAGGTTTAAATGGTTGTCATTCAAACATTAAGCATGGAATTCAGCAAGACTTTGATTACATTGTTCATGCCTCGAACAGCATGGAAATTGCAGTGATTCCTTTTCACTGACACTTGGTTGTTAAGCCTTACAATATTCAAAGAACATGATATAAAAAATCTTTCACCATTTTGCTGCACAAATTAATTACTTTTAATGACTTAAATTAATGGGGGGTAAGAACTTCTAGTTGCATATATCAAGCCAAGGAGAGAGAAAAAAATAGCGTTTTTAAAGCAAAATGGTAGAAAGTGCTAAACAAGTGAAAGTCCTGCAGCGTAATTTAAATGTGCGATTCTTCTTATTTTTTAAGGGCATCTGTTGTTATAATATAAAAACATGATAGTAGATATAAGTAGAAATAAATCTGTTTAAAAAATAGATGCTTAGCTACCATTTTTCAGATATGTAATCTGATGTGAGTAACAGACTGATTTCTATGGTATAAAAACAGTCTATAATGTCTGCCATGGTGAGATGATTTAGATGTTTGCAGCAGGAAACAAAGGTTTCATTTAGAGACCACACTAATAAACAATTTCTTGACTTATCTCCAATGTGAATAAAGCTGTTATAATAGCATTATAGAGTATAGCCTACTGCAACCCTGGTCAAATCTACATCTGGCACAGGATATTGAATAGTGTGCATTTGGGCCCAAGGTGTGTCAACCTGTAAGGGACAGCACAGGCAGGACATGGGTGTCAACCTTTAGACCTTTTGATATTCCCTTGCCAATGGTCTATAGGTGCAATACCAACACTTTCATGTCTTGAATGAGGTAAGTGTTAAATATGGCTTTATTTGTGGTTTAGTGATGGCTGTGCCATTAACCAGATGCCTCAACAATAGTCTAACCAGCATATTGGTGCAACACCAAAGTGGAAGATAAATCTATAATACATGGGACATAGTGGACACAAGTCTTTCTTGCGTTTTAATAAAAAGACCATAATATCTTATTTGTGGTATGACCAAACACAATTTACTATTTACAAATGAGGAGATATGTCAATAAAGTTTGTAATAATTTTAGCATGGAATTGCTCATAATGTCCGCAGTTTGGTATGTATTATTTTCCTTTATTTATTTTAAAACTGTGAGGGGGAAATTCCATCATAGATACAAGGGGAGCTCCGTGTTCATGCAGATGTGAGGGCATCAGTACATATGATTTGGACAATATATTTTGTGTGAGAGTCTATTTCTGCTCTAGTTTATAATGCAGATTTCTGAACATCCCTTACATGAAGAAATAGTCCTTCAATTTCATAAACAATAAACATACTGAACTATGTAGAATTAGTATTGCAAGCTAAATTAAATTATTATTTTCAAAATATACCGTCACCTACTTTTGCTACAGCCAAATGGGTTTTGGATATTGAGACTGCCAGCCTCCTCAATGCATTGGTCACACTGGAAACCTTTCACAAACATCTTACAGTAACACTGGCCTGTTAGTGAATCGCAGCTACCATTTATTGCCCCAGCCAGATCACAATCACATGATTCACATCTGCAAATAAATAAAATGAGGTTTTAAGAAAAAAATGTAAAAAAGTTAAAATATTGTTCAGAAATCCCAGACACTGTAAAACTCTCTAGTTTTACAGTTTCTAGTAATGTTTCCAATGTTTGAACTACAGATGAAGCCACTTGGATTTGTGAGTTAAATGCGTCATGACTCAGGGGTAATTGAAGAAACTGTGTTATCTTAAGTCATCTTAACTCATTTAATGCATTTAACCTTTTCATTCGCATACCAAAGCTCCATTGTTCACAATGGTGAATGCTTTAATTAGATGGGATGTTGTGACGCAGTTTTCTGTGTTAAATGAGATAAATGGGATATCTGTGTTTAGTTATTCTGTGTCAAACAGACAAACCAAAGTGGCTTCATCTGTATTTTGCAGATAATTTTGAAATTGTTGGAGAATTTTTTTTTACTCACGTATTGTATATTTTTAAATCATTTCAATCAACAAAATGTGTACTATTTTGTTATTTTTTTACAGTAAGTAATAAAAAAAATCTACTATTTCAAATTGTTTCTGGGATTTCATTCAGCTCCTTTCTATGAAAAACAGCATTCCACTTGAAACTTGCTTTAAAATAGAACATATAATAGGAATCGCCCAGCACAATCTGAACTTAAAGAAACAAGAAACAAGGGAAGTAAATTTAATATACAAATAGAAATTTGAATGTGAAAGAAGTAAAACATAACTAAATTCCTATTATTTCAGTAACATTTTAAATAATTGACAGGTAGTAGTAAAATGACAACTTTTAAAATAAAATAACAGGATTTTTCCAGATATGAGAGAGTAAATACATTAGCAGATTTATCAAGGTCAAAGTGAAATTTTTAATTTCGAGCTCATTTTTGTGTACTTCAATTAGGGAATAGTCCAAATTTCAATTCGAATTAGAAAAAAATCAAAAATTCGGATTTCAAAATTTATCTTGTATTGTCTCTTTAAAAATTCAACTTCAACCATTCGCCATCTAAAACCTGCCAAATTGCTGTTTTAGTCTATGGGGGACCACCTCGAACCTATTTGGAGTCGATTGGTGGACTTTGAAAAATCTTTTTGGTGGGAAACTTTGAATTCTACAATTCAAATGCGCTATTAATTCAATTTGTATGATTCAAATTAGATCAAAAACTGAACTATTCAATCAAAAACTGACCAGTGATTGAAGTAGAGTTGCATAAAGTTAAATAGTAATGAAATACATGTGTGGAAACTGAAGTTTTACAAATAGGCAAAGTAAAAAAAAAATGGTAATACAGATATAGGATGCTTGGGAACTGGGGTTTACTGGAAAAAGGGTCTTTTCATTTTTCTACTTAAAATCACTTAAAAATTAAATAAACCCAATAACACTGTTTTTCCACCAATATGGATTAATGATGTTCAGTTATTATCAAGTACAATGTACTATTTTATGTTTACAGAGAAAAAAGCAAAACATTTTAATTATTTATTAAAATTGAGTCTCTGAGATTCAGAGATTTCCGGAAACTTGTTTCCTGATAGGGGTCTCATATTGTACCTGTATTGTATAACTTCAGCACTTTATAGATAGGCCTTTAACTGTAGGTTCTTATCAAGTGTTTCCTATATTCATTTACCTGCTACCTGTGTCAGTTATTTTGGATGCACCTAATCCAAAATGTGTCCAATACCAAAAAGCTTTTTGACTAGAAAATTGGACAATATTTTTTTAATAAATTCTATTATGCTATTTATTTTTCAGGTTTGCCAATTGGTAAAATATTCAGTATGCATGTGAATCCAAAAATGATGGATTTGGTTTGTCAGTAGGGAGTATATTTATTATTTGGTTAATGAGAAGATCATATGGAGGCAAATTTACAAACCTCCAAAAATTTGCCAACGACGGCTTCACTCACATCGCAACACTTCGCCAGGTGTAGATTCACCAGGACAAAGCTAATTCACTTAAATCCAAAGTTACATCCAGGGTGACGAATGCTGGAGAGCTAGCGTTACTGTGGCAAGCGAAGCGAAGTCGCACTAGCATTGGCTAATTTGCATACGGCGGGAAGTTAAAGTTGAATGGACGTATATGTTGCAACAAATACATTACACTACACAAGCCCAGGGAAGCTTAATAAAATAAAATAGAGTTGTTATATTGCCCTACACATGAGCCCAGTGTATAGTTTATGTGCCATATGTTATGAAATGTAGGGGGGAATCCGGGTACCCCAGAAAAAAAATTACGATCTTTTGCAGCCTATCACCCTGAAAAATGAAAAGTCGCCAGCATTTTTTGGGAAAAATTTAGAGGTAACGTTCAGTTAAATCAGCATCTTAATGAGTTTGCGTAGTTATGTCCATTCACCAGAGTGCCAATTCGCCAGGCGGTAAGGAGCGGAGTACCACTAGAGTCTATCTCTTTCGCTAGCGAAGTTACGCCGTGACCGTTAGTAAATTGGCAAAGTACCAAAATGACAGCACACTGGCGAATTTTCGCAAGCGTTAGTCACTTCGCCCTTTAGTAAATTTGCCCCAAGGAATTACCAAAAAGTTTGAGTAAACCCTGTGCAGGGTATCAGGTGCTTAATCTGGTTGACCCTTTCCTGCCCAACAGGTCCTGCATACAATGTAGAGAATAATCCAGTAGCACACTGATTATGGTGTGATAAGTGATAAATCCCTACTGGATTATTCTCTAACTCAAAATTGCTGTCACTCAAAAAGTTAAACTAGTGTTTGACATACAGTATGTGTTTCCCAGGAGGGTATGGTTTAGCTGTTATAATGTACTTTATGACTTTTGTCTTATATGAAAATGTCTGAAACCTCTAAAACCATCAATCAAAGAAAGATCTTCCTTTTTATTGTAAGGGACATCTACCACTGATTTTACATGTTTTCAACAGGTTTTAGCTGAAGTATTTTTGTATTCTGAATTGTCGCATAATAAATCCTGACAAAGTTGATGATTCTTTTGTGCAAAGTTGTGTAAATTTTTCTGGAATGTTAGAAAAGATTGATAACTGTGATAGTGATAACTGATAATGTTAGGCATTCTTATTTAATCACTGATCTCTATCTCTGCGTGTGCATGCTTGTATATATGCATCGCAATAGAAGATTTTTTAATTATAAATCTAACTATCCTTACAGAAAACCGCTATTCGATTCCACTATTTTCCAGCAGTTTCTTTACCCAGTGGAACTCTGATAGTGTGAACTGTTGAGTGACCATTCAACACTCCTAAAGACTGATAAAAGCTGTAACATTAATTGCAAATTGGTGTAACGAAAAAATATCCCAAATGGGAATTTCTGAAATGTATCATTAAATATTTGATATGCCTCTAGCTTTTATCCACTGTGTAGGTTAAATGTGTTTTTTGTCCCACAGCTGATATAAGGTACATAAATAGTTAAAGCCTTTATATATATATATATATATATATATATATATATATATATATATATATATATATATATATATATATATATATGTACAGTATGTATGTATGTATGTATGTATGTATGTATGTAGGGTGAAGTTCATTTTAGCTTAGTGTAGACATAGATATTAGTGTTGACACATTTTTTCTCCTGATAGAAGTTTGTAATGAAATTTGCATTTTCTTGAGTAGGGAGAACTCAATCTTGTTGGAATTTTACCATTTGTTTTGCTTGAAAAAAAAATCGAATTTTTATGTGTGGGGAAAAACAGAGGAAAAAAAAAACCTATTGATTTAAATGCATTTGGTATAATACAGTAAAGGTCCATTGGCTTCAATGCATTTAGCGAGAGAAAAAAACACCATAGATAAAACTCCAGTCCATTGACTCCAATGCATTTGGCGCAAGAAAAAACATGAGAAAAAACAATAGGTTATTTAGCAAAGGTCAAATTTTAGAGTCATGTGAGCTTTTTGATCCTTAAGAAATCTTCCCCTAATTGTTGTATTTGGAAAAACCATGGAGAAAAAAACAACCATTAACTCCAATGTGTTTTGCAAAAAGAATTATTCTGGTTTCCACACATTTTTGGCAAAGCAAAATGAAGCAGTTTCACTCATCACAAATATTCTTTATGTGTGTGTTATTATGTGAGAAACCAGAAAGCATATTTATTCTGAAATTAAATGTTAATGTCCATACTATGCATCTTTTAGTCTTTAAAGCCACTGCATGGTTGTTTGGGTAAGTTGCCCCCTATCAAACTGATAACTAGTGATGGGCAAAACGCATTGAAGTCAATGGGCGTCAAAATAATTTTGGCGCGTGTCAATCTTGACGCAAGCGACAATTTTTTATATGTGCGACTATGTGTTCAAAATGCATTAAAGTCGATGGGCGTAATTATATGCGTGCCAATTTTGATGTGCACATTTTTTTTCGCCGGAGAATTCTCGCTGCAGATTTGTGAATTCATTTGTTTGAACAATGGAAATTTGTCATGAATTTGTGTCTGCCAAATTTAATCGCTCATCGCTACTGATAACTGAATGTATTTCAAAAAGGTGAACCATAGTGTATGGTGAACCACAAGTTCCTGATTTAAAGGACTGATGTCATTTACAAGCAGATTTATACATTTTGATAATCGAATGGAAAAATTAAAATTGCTGTAAAATCCTTTTTTCCATGACGAATATTGATCAATATATTCTCGAATATTGATCAATCTGCCAACAACACCATCTCATTATGACAATGATGTTACCTTATGAGTACATAGCAAAAAAGTGTTTCAATGCAAAAAAATATCGGTTTAGGGCTGTGTTTATGGAGAGATGCAATATTGTCTCCTTACTGGGATTTCTTGCAATATTATTAACTATATAACGGGGGACTGGGGATGATAAACATGATATCATCGGTGACATCATATATAGTAGGTGCTAATTTATCGTTTTGTATGAGTCTATAGTAGAAGGAAGAAAGGGTTCATGAAAATTCTGGGGTGTACTAGAACCTGTGCCCTCCAGTAAAATAGTCCAATCCATGCCTATATAAAAGCTGACATCAGTTTATTACAACATGTGGGCAACTCTCACTTTCTGATACTGAATTCATTCAATATTTTCCAGTGGAACTGGTCAAACATGATGTTTTCTACATACCATTTTGATTGTCCAACAAAAAAAAAGTGACCTGATCGCCTTCACCTGTTTATGGATAGTATCACCAAATAACTGTGTGGTTCACCATCTTCATGATCTGATCAATCTGCCTATGTGCCCATCAATGTGTCCATCTATTATGGCAATCTCCAAGAGCTCTGCATTAACTTTATAGCAAGGCTGCCCTTTGCTCATAGCCATGAAATCACCCCTATTTTTTAAAGCTAGTGTTCTAGTTATAAAAAAATATTTTAAAGAAATTAGAAAAGGCATGCTTCTTTTTTCTGTGCCCAAGTAGAAAATTTGAAGCAGCAAATAAGCAGATATAAACAGAATGAGCTTGTTTCCTTTCAAATGGAATAAACAGTCCTGTACAACTTGATTTCTTTCTTAGCTATAATAAAACATGCCTTTAGTGTAAAACAAATTGAGCTTTAAATCTTTATAGAGCTGATTCCTTGAGGGATTTTGTGCAACAATAGCTTTCCACATTTATTAAAAGGGAATTATGAATACTAAGGAGGAGACAATTTCAACCTGTAAATAAGAAAACCAAACCAAGATGAATTGCAATATTGATTTTTTTTTTCTAGCATAAATGGTTTTTGTAATATTAATATAGAAGAACCTTTATTACATTGACTCTCCAGGTACAGTCAGAGTTTTTCCAGCAATCAATTTAAAATCTTCATTTTTCTTGTGGGAAGGCTTCACTTACCAAGCGAATTTCATAAACACTAATCTGTCAAGATTTATATAAATTAGCAATCTGTGACGCCATATTGATCAGTTCATAACAGTAAACAAAGACCCAGTCATTTAGGAATGGATGATGGAAAGTGGGATCAACATTGTATTCTGTCTACCCAGTAGAGGGCCACATAAATCAAGTGATTGTGGGTTGTTAAAGGGATACTATATATTGCATCTATTTAATACCAACCAGGATGTTTTCAACACCTATAAATGATTATGTATATATATATATATATATATATATATATATATATATATATATATATATATATATATATATATGTATATATATATATATATATATATATATATATATATATATATACTTATTTCAGCCTTTCAACCTTTCAAAAGCTAACCAATATACTGTTTAAGGTTGATTTACCTTCTGTATATCCCAATGGAATGCTTATTCAAAGAGTACTTGCATCTGAAGTCAACTCACTTCTGGCCCTCACGCACCCTCTCCCCATCTTCAATCTGACCCTCTGTGCCCTCATCATAAATATACCCACATCCAACCGGGCAGTGCTGTATTCTTCAGAGAAATGTAGATCTCTGCGCTCAATTTTGGAAAAAGAGAGAACTGCTAGCTCCTTCATTATTCAAATTTCAATGCTGTAGAAAGCATCTAGCCTACCGCTAATTATTCGGTCAGTCCTTCACCTTTGATCATTGCTAAAAAAAAAAGGTAAATTGCATCAACTGTTTTGGAAAATTAATATAGATATTGGCATACCTTCCTGTTTCTGGATCAAATCCAAAAAAGAAATCCTTGCATTTGTCACATTTTTGACCAGTTACGGAAGAATCGTGACAGTAGCACTGACCATGTAAATCAGTGCATGTCTCATTATGTGATGCCGTGGGGTCACAAGAACATGGAATACATCGCTCATCCTGGGCATTTGATAAATAGAAACCTGAGAAGAAATATAAATATATGAGACACACACAAGAGGCCATACAGGATTTTAGCAACAGTAGAATGGCCCCTACAATAAATGGAATTAATGCAATATGAACGTTACTAGCAAATAAGGCCTTTTGTAGACTAAGATGAAAGAAGGGGGGAAAAATGAGAGGCACTTTTTTCATGAGCTGCCTGCACTCTGCTTATCACATATATGTGGTTAAAGGATATTCATTGTTGAGATGTACTAATTTACTGTTTTGATTCCATAATCTAATCATTCATGTGAGGAAATATCACAAGATATTAAAGATTCAGGTTCGGTTTGACCAGGCAATTAAATTCAGAGTGTTACCCTGTGGCACCAAAATAGCACAGTAAGTAGTTTTACAACATCAGATTGCACAGGTTTTATTTTTGTATTTTACATACTTAGAAGATGCACAGAATTAATCTTTAACCCTACTAAAAGAAATCATTATGTGGCATTAAAGTCTCTGGAAAGGGAGTGTGATTATGGGCTAGCAGGTATAGTAGGGAGAGATGGTGCCTATAGTAACAGTGGGATAATAGTCTCTGGGAAGGGAGTGTGACTGTGGGATAGCAGGTATAGTAGGGAGATATGGTGCCTATAGTAACAGTGGGATAATAGTCTCTGGGAAGGGAGTGTGACTGTGGGATAGCAGGTATAGTAGGGAGAGATGGTGTCTATAGTAACAGTGGGATAATAGTCTCTGGGAAGGGAGTGTGACCGTGGGATAGCAGGTATAGTAGGGAGAGATTGTGCCTATAGTAACAGTGGGAAAATAGTCTCTGGGAAGGGAGTGTGACTGTGGGATAGCAGGTATAGTAGGGAGAGATGGTGCCTATAGTAACAGTGGGATAATAGTCTATGGGGGAGGAGTGTGGCTGTGGAATAGCAGGTAAAGTAGGGAGAGATGGTGCCTATAGTGGCAGTAGGATAATAGTCTGGGAAGGGAGTGTGGTTGTGGGATAGCAAGTATAGTAGGGAGATATGGTGCCTATAGTAACAGTGGGATAATAGTCTCTGGGAAGGGAGTGTAACTGTGGGATTGCAGGTATAGTAGGGAGAGCTGGTGTCTATAGTAACAGTGGGATAAAAGTCTCTGGGAAGGGTCTGTGGGATAACAGGTATAGTAGGGAGAGATGGTGCCTATAGTAACAGTGGATAATAGTCTCTGGGAAGGGAGTGTGACTGTGGGATAGCAGGTATAGTAGGGAGAGATGGTGCATATAGTAACAGTGGGATAATAGTCTTTGGGAAGGGAGTGTGACTGTCGGATAGCAGGTATAGTAGGGAGAGATGGTGCCTATAGTAACAGTGGGATAATAGTCTCTGGGAAGGGAGTGTGACTGTGGGATAGCAGGTATAGTAGGGAGAGATGGTGCCTATAGTAACAGTGGGATAATAGTCTCTGGGAAGGGAGTGTGACTGTCGGATAGCAGGTATAGTATACGCATTTCACAGATTTTTCGCTGTTTCACGAATTTTGCAGGGAAATTTTTTGGTGAAGGAAAATGGGAGAAATTCGCCCATCACTGGCCACTACTGATAGTGGTAGGTGCTGGAATCTGTAGATCATAAAGCATAAAGAAAGATCTGAACATTCATTTACTGTTGCTTTTATAAGGAAAACTGAACATATTTTTTAGTAAGCTCTTTTTTTTATTCCTCAACAATACAAATTTGAAAACACAGAATGTGGGTCTGTTGGAAAATCTAGCTACCAGAAATCTTGCTCCTTGCCAGAAATCTAAAGAAATTGACATCTTGCAAAGTCACTCCATGGGAGTCAGCAAGATGAAAGCCAACACAAATTGTTTGACAAAGCAGATAATTTATTTTACTGACTTCTATGGCCATTTTTTACCTGCTGCATGTAGGGCATTGAGTCAGTGTAGAGAAAATAAATCACATTGTTCTACATGAAGATATGGAAACAAAATATTAAGATTGTTTTAGCATTTACGGGTAGTACCGAAAAGCTCAATTATATTCCAATAAAATTAGATGTTTTCAATACAAGGTCAATGGTATTAAAATAAAGTTTATTGTGTTAGTTTAGGAACTGCTCTAAGGGGCAGATTTACTAAAATTCACATTTCTGTAACACCCTCTTGATGACCCCCTTGTTGCCAAGGTTATACCATCTTACCAACTCAGGTCCTGAGTCCCCTTTGCAAGGTGAAAGGGTACTGGGAAGTTCCTCTCCTGGCAGTGCCTCCACCTAATGGGATCCGGGAATACACCTGCGGATGGCCTCATTAGGAAAAACATTTGAATTTTGAAATTTATCATGTACTGCCTCTTTAAAAATTTGACTTCAACCATTCACCATCTAAAACCTGCCAATTTGCTGTTTTAGCCTATGGGGACCTCCTAGAACCTATTTTGAGTCAATTGGAGGGGAAAAACTTTGAATCAAATTCTCCATTCCTTTCTATTTGCACAATTCAAATTCGGCCTAATACGGACATATTTGATCAAAAACTGACCTATTTCACCAAAAAAACTTAATTTTGGTCTTTTTGAATTCAAATTTGAAGTTATTTCAATTCGAAATTCGACCATTGATAAATATGCCCCTAAGTGTAAAAACCATGAAAAACTTCTCCAAGTAAAAGCAGTTGAGATCATATAGGAGTTGCACTGATCCTATTGGACCTTTTTTAACCATGCAGACTTTTGGAGGTTTTTGGATTTTTTTGCTTGTAATTTTCTATGAAACTGGTATTTTTAGACATTTTAGAGATATTCATATTTTTTTCATTCCTACTTTTTATATTTGGATCTTTTAAAAACTTGCATGGCATTCCTGGTGTTAGAGAAATAGAGTTTAAAGATGTTATTTATTAAATTCCTGTCAGGCTTCTTGGGGAAAAACTCAAATTTTTTTTTTAATAATAAATAAGGTAAAATTTTCTATAGGAATTTGATGATTTTTTTTATTTAAATAAATTAGGATTTTAGTACACCACCCTCTAACTTTAGTTTCAAAAACTCTAATACCACTAAAATTTAACTTTTAATAAAAGGGCGTCCACATGCCACTTTGAAATTTTTGATTATCATTTTATTTTCATAAATAATTCCTGGACATATTTGTCATGATATAAGGTACATAAACTCAAGCAAAATTATTTTACCATCCCTAGTGTATCAGCATTATGTCAATCTACCACAAACAGCACTGACAATGGAGTAGAGTAAAGAGTAAGTTCTCTTGTTACTAACCCCCATCCTCTCTTGCTAATTTACAACAAAGTCCAGTAGTTGTGACAAGGTGGGTCCTACCGACTGATCCTCTGGTTGTAGCGATTCCCATCTAACCAGCCATGCTAGAAAAGAGCTTACACCCTTCTTGAATAGTAAGGGTTGGATTTGTGGGTGACTAATAAGAATATAATTTTAACTGGTTGACACTCAAGTCTTAAATTGTAAGTTCCCAATTATTACTTTTGTTCATTTATTTTAATCTCAAAAGTGTCAGCCCTGAACAAACTTGCACTTTCTCACAAAAATCGAGTTAGTGGCCTAAAATATCTTGACAACGCTATTCCACCTTTTCTTTCAGATTAAGTGCCGACACCCCCTGGCACTAGGTTACTTAGCTCAAAAGTAAAAGACATGGTGAATGCATGTTGTCAAATTTATAAGAGAACACCCCAAATCATTTTATATAGAATCTTTAAAAATGTACTTAATGGAGTTTAAGTTGTATTTTTTAACCTCTCTTAGAGTTATAGAGAGGCACATTAAACACAGTGTGCCTCTAATGCACTCTGTAACGTGCATTCCTACTTTAACAAATTGCCTATAAATTTTATGTGAACCTAACAAATCCCTTCAAATTGTTACTCATTACAGGTTTTAAGTAAATGCTGCCCAGTTTTTGAGATACAATTAATCAACTTTTTTCTATCCAGAAGTTCTAAAAAATATATGTTATTTGGATAAGGAAGGCTTGTTATGAAATAAAGGTTAACTCTGCTTTTTGTATGACTTGTTTATACATTTAAAATTTAGAGTTTTATTACTTAAAGTTCAGTTAGAAAAATATTTTCTATTTATTTGTGTCAATATAAGTGCCATCTTACTCAACACACCCCAACTGACTAGTTTTGGCATTTGTCTGTGCTCAAGGTCAGAATAGCCATTGCTTCACATGCATTTGTATTGTGTAAAACCTCATTCAACCACTAAAAAACATAAATTTTTTGTCTGCTCACATATCTATGACTAATTTGTAATGAAATAGAAGTAGTTCACTAAAGATGAGAGGGGTCCATGTGCTTAAGCCCCAGACCTTAAAGGGAAACTATACCCCCAAAATGAATACTTAAGCAACAGATAATTTATATCAAATTGAATGACATATTAAAGAATCTTACCAAACTGGAATATATATTTACATAAATATTGCCCTTTTACATCTCTTGCCTTGAACCACCATTTTGTGACTCTATCTGTGCTGCCTCAGAGATCACCTGACCAGAAATACTACAACACTAACTGTAACAGGAAGAAGTGAGGAAGCAAAAGGCAGAACTGTCTGTTAATTGGCTCATGTGACCTTACATGTGGTTTGTATGTGTGCACAGTGAATCTTACGATCTCAGGGGGCGGCCCTTATTTTTTAAAATGGCAATTTTCTATTTATGATTACCCAATGGCACATACTACTAAAAAAGTATATTATTATGATAATGGTTCATTTACATGAAGCAGGGTTTTACACATGAGCTGTTTTACTCAGTATCTTTTAATAGAGACCTACATTGTTTGGGGGGTATAGTTTTCCTTTAAATGGATACTGTCATGGGAAAAAAAAAATCCAAAATGAATCAGTTAATAGTGCTGTTCCAGCAGAATTCTGCACTGACATGGGGCTAGACATTTTGTCAATTTCCCAGCTGCCCCAAGTCATGTGACTTGTGCTCTGATAAACTTCAATCACTTTTTACTGATGTACTGCAAGTTGGAGTGATGTCACCTCCTCCCTTTGCTCTTTTGAGAAATGGATTTCAGTGCAGAATTCTGCTGGAGTAGCACTATTAACTGATTCAGTTTGAAAAACATTTTTTTTCCCATGACAGTATCCCTTTAAGCATGAATTATGTATGCTCATATACCTCTTAAAATAAACAGATCTTCTTAGAATAAAAAGGTCTGGCACCAAACTGGAGCCATCAAAAGCATCACAAAACATGTAATGTTTTTCACATACATTTCTAGACTGATTTTTATGACTCTAGTCAATAGACTACAGCTATGGAATCTGTTACCAAGAAACCCATTATCCATAAAGTTCCAAATTATAGGAAGGCCGCCTACCATTGACTCCACTTTAACCAAATAATCCAGATGTTTATAAACTATTTCCTTTTTCTCTGTACTAATAAAAAGTACCTTGTACTTGATCCAAACTAAGGGGCCGATTGATTAAGCTGCAACTTTTTAGAGTTTTGACATAAAAAAAGCTTCAGGATTTGTGAACAAAATTGCGACAATTCCAAATTCGAAAATACTTCAGCTAAAATTTTCATGACTCGGGTTTTCACTTGATTTTATAAATTTTTTGCGAGTTATTTTATTGATTAATAAGATAAAATTGGGCATGGGAGTTTGGTTGAGCTTGGTTTAATTAAAAATATGAGATACATTTGAGTTTTAGTAAGTAACCCCCTTAATGTTTAAATGATTTTCTAATAGACATAAGGTATCAGTATCCAAAATTATGGAAAACCCCAGGTCCTTAATAACAGATCCCATACCTGTACAATTGTTCTACACAAAATGCTGCCTAACTTTATCATAAGCTTTGTTTACAATTATTAGCTAAACATTCATCTTACAAGTCATGTTATGTTTATTTTAAAACTTTTATCAACAAAGTAAAAACATTTGCTGACCTGTCTTACAGAGGTTGCATCTTCTCCCATGATTATTTGGAAGACATTTACATTGTCCACTTATGGGGTCACATTGGGTGCCTACTAACGTCCCAAGTGGGTCACAGTCGCAGTCCTGACAACCAAGAAGATTGAAGATGCTGAGATTATACTTGCCGGATATGCAGATGTTGCATTTCTGACCCATTACAAAAGGTTTGCAGAAACACTGTCCAGTTGACTTATCACAATACTGAGAACTGTTGATTGTGCCTGAAACATTGCAATCACAGGGAAGGCAGGAAATAGAATCGTTCTGTTGTACTTTGTAGTATCCATCCACACATTCATTGCATTGTCTTCCACCAGTGTAAGGCTGGCAAGCACATTGTCCTGTCACTGCATCACAAATTGTTCCAGGTATAACTCCTTCCACGTTACAATCACATTGTTTACAACCCTGAGCATCAGGCCCATAATAGTTGTCAGGGCATTTGTTGCACAGAAGACCTTTGACATCTGCTTTGCATTTGCATTGGCCACTGATAGGATTGCAGAACTGATTGATGGATCCATATGTGTTGCACTGGCATGGCACACAGCTCTCCACCCCTAATATGTTTTGTAGTTTGAAGCGCAGGTTGCAACGATCACATTGAAGACCTGCGGTAAACAAATTAGCGATGCGTAAAATCTTTTGAACAAAGAAAAATTATATCATTTTTTAAATTTATTTTCAAAGAAATATGAGTTTGTTAATGTGAAACAGGACATTTCCGATATATTATAATGATGACAGAAAAAGGTTGCCTAAAATCCAGTATTAAAGATGATATTTGCTTGAATCCTAGAATTTTATTTTGTTCCCAGATGATGTAAAAATTAACATAAATATAGAGTAATTTTTCTAGATTTAGGAAGCAAAGAGCGAGAGAAATTAGAAAGATAAATATTTCATAAAAAGCTAATCCAGTAAATGCATTTTATATGTTACATGTAAAATATATTATATTTTGTGTTACATAAATAGAAAATAAAGCAACAGCATTGTATATTCTCTTTTGTAATTGACTTAAACTCTGCTCAAAAGGGTAAAATGAGGAAACTTTAGTAAATAGAGTAGATCAAGAAGATTCATGGAAAATGTCTATGCTCAGCAAAGATTAAGCAATTTTTACTTCTGCTGGGAAATGTACATATGCAACATGCCTGTTTTCCCTAAAGGGTCTCCAGCTGTTTGTCCAACCCACCTGGAGGTCTGCAGACACCAGAAGGTATGTGGTGAGCCAGATGAACTAAAAATGCCATGTGCTATAGTCTTCTCTTGCATAGTCAGGGAAATCACTATTCAGTGGATGAGTTTTAAGGAGTCATCAACAATCGCATTAGTCTCAGATATGTATATAGCCCCAGCATCAAACAGGCTGCAATGTTTACTGCAGAATTATCAACCTACTGGAATATGTTTTCATGATTTTGTTAAATTTAAATATTGTTGTACATTTCTACTTTTTCATTGACCAATGTAGTAAAAGAATGCATTGTTTTGACATTTACATCTGGCAGTGCACACAGGTTGGATAAAAAGATGAAACTATTTTAAACTTTGTGGTCTGTGCCCTCCACACATGGGGCTTATTTATCAAGGGTTGAATTTATGGAAGTTTATAAAAACTCCCATAAACTCCCATAAACTCTAGATTCTAAAAAAAATGACCAATCGAAATGTATTAAAAAAATTACCGGTAGATTTTTTTTAAATTCAGGTGAATAGGATTGACCTGAAAACTCAAATCGAATTCAAATTGAATTTGAGTTTTTTCACCAAAATATAATTTTGTTTAAAAATATTTTTTTTTTCAAAAGTCCACCAAACGACTCCAAATTGATTGTAGGAGGTCCTCCATAGGCTAAAACACCAATTCGCCAGATGTTTGGTTGTGAATAGTCTAATTCTAATTCTTAAAGGGACAGTACATGATAAGTTTTGAAATTCGATTTTTTTTTAAACTCAAATAAAATTTGGACTATTCCCTAGTCAAATAACACTAAAACAACTTGAAATTCTAATGTAAAAATATTTGTGGTTAACTTCATAGCACACAGGAAGATTAGCTGTTACCTGAAGCTAAGTAGAAATACACCACATTCCTTTCTGAGGGAGCATTACAAACTCCAAACCCCAAAGGAAACAATAAAACGTATGTCCTAAGAACTGAAGATACTACTCTGGTCTTCTGAATAGTGATGGGCGAATTTGTCCTGTTTCACTTCGGTGAAAAATTCACGAAACGCTGCTTTGTTTGCAAAATGCAACAGCATCCAAAAAAACGGACAACGGCGTCCTTTTTTATTTGCTGGCGGTGAAGCGTGGGAATTCACTGCAAATTCACGCCTGGCAAATAAATTCGTCCATCACTACTTGTGAACAGACAACTAAGAGAACAGCAAAATGTTTTATCCGGTTAAACATTAATTTACAGAACACTTTAGCCAGCTCACCATAGGCTACTTAATGCTACCATACCTCTACTAGCTGAAATTCTTTGATGTTGATTTATTAAAGGTTGAATTTAAATGGTATTAGAGCTTTTTGAAACCTCAATAAAACTTAATTTCTGTAAAACCACAAATACCATGATAGTTATAAAAAAAAAACAGAATATAAAAAACACGAATGAAAAAAAGGCTGAAAGATCCGAAAAAAATATGAATATCTCTAAAACAATTAATAGCAAAGAAAATACAAAAAGCTCTAAAAGTCTGAATGTGTAATAAAAGGTCCAGAAGGACTTCTATGGCACCTCAACTGCTTTTACTTGGTAAAATTTTGTATTCGATTTTTTTGTGGCTTAAACACTTGGAGGTTATTTATGACAGGTTGAATTTTAGAGTTTATTTATACCTCAAATGAACTTGAATAAACTCACAACTTGAATGGTTTCTAATTTAAGAAAAAAAAGAAATGGAAAGATACTTGAATCAGTGACTTTGGGGGTTAACAACCAGAAAACTTGAATTGATCGAGTTTTTGGTGAAAAAAAAAATCAAATCGCTCGAGTTTTCAGGCAAAACCTTCCGAAAAAAAACTCGAACATGATGAAGGCTATTAACATCTTCAAATGATTCAAGGGACCTCTGTCATAGACTCCTACATGACCTTGATAGGCTTTAGATGGTGTATTTTCAGATTCAAGCTATTTCCAGGGTCAGGGTATAATAAATCTCAAAAAATATTAGTTTTTTTACCTGAAAAATTGATTTCTAACCAAAAAAAAAACCACAACTCAAACCTTAATAAGTCTGCCCCTTAATAAATCTGGAATTTTCAGAGTTTTAAAGAAATTAAACAAAATTAATTTGTAGAGAAAAAATATAATTTGTGAAAAATAAGGAAATCCGAATTTTAGTAAACTGACCCCTTTGGGCAGATTTATCAAAGTGTGAAATTAGGACTCAACACAGTAAGTTTTCCATACTCTCTATTCATTCCAATGGTATTTTTAAAGACATATTTCACAATTTGGTAAATACTCCTGTAAAAATCCCATAGGAATAAATAGATGGTGGGGGAATTTTACTGTTGAACTCTTATATCACAAATCTGTCCCTTATTGTGTTTGTTTATTGACACCAATACTTTGTACATATTTCTTATTGATTTCCATCAATCCAACCAGGTAATTGTAAACGATCTGCATGATATCCTAAGAAATATTCACAATTTCCTTTCTCTTTATATAGAATGATTTTTCCTAACCATAGTATAAGGTCTAGCAAACTACATTTATTTAATAAGTACCAATTTTAACTCTATCATAATCATAAAATCTAACATCTTGAGTTTGATAGAGTACAAATACTAGCAAAATATAGGCATGCATTTATCACCATGCAGACAATAATTATAAGCTTTTCTACTGGACTAAGACACTATATGCAAATAATACAATTACATGTAAAAATTATTTTTAGGAATTGTCACTGAAAAGTAGATCATCAAATTTCAGAGCTATTGATCTGAACAAATTGGCATAAGTGAAGGGTTCCACTTATGATCAAAGCTTTGAGGCCCACGCTGGTTCTTTTAAATTTGTATTTTGTCATGTTTGCAAGCGGCCTTAGCTCTATGTATTTTTGAATTTGCATATTCCTTAATTTGGAGGTGGGTAATTCTCTCAGTATCAATTTATGAAAAATGAAAGCCTTAATTTTGTTTTACTAGGAGTGCCTAGACATGGCCACAGCAAGGCAGTGATTAATGACAACATTACTGGTTTGGGCCTGGAATGTATTCAGAATATGTTATAATTATTTCTTTTAACTATCTGCTAATTATCCTTTTCCATGTTTTAAAGGCTAAGATAATTTGAAAAATTAATGAATAAAATTATATTGGTTTTTGTAAAAAAAGAAATTAAAAGGCACAAATGCATTTGCACATTATATGCGACAAAACTTCAGCCAATCTGGTTAGTATTAGGTAAAATCTATTTTACTAATACATGGCCCCTGTAAACACGACTGGTCAATGACTCTCACCTATAACAAAACACTGCATACTCTTGCATTTGCCATGCCTGCTGAAAATGACAACGCAATTTTATTGTGTAATTCCTTTGGTATGACAGCTGTCTGCAATCATGTTGACCCCTCAACAACATTTGCCTAAATGCTAATATTTGCTTTCAGGTTAATACAGAATGCTATCAATGTTTGAGGAAACATTCAATACTGATTCCTTAATTCCTGAATTTTTCAGAATTTCCACCCACAAATTCAGATTTTGTTTGGATTTTTGCCTGAAAACTACGAATTATTGCACAAAACCCATCACAGATCAAAAAATCTTTGGGACATCTCCCATTTATTAATAGGCAACCTTGACAGGTCTGAGATGCCAGATTTTTAGATTCAGACTTTTTCCATCCTCGGGGTATAATAAATCCTGAAAACTTTGTGATTTTTTTTTCTAAAAATTCAGATTTTATACTAAAAAAACACAAATTTTTTCGTGTTTTTGGCATTCGGAGTTTACTAAAAAAAAAAACCCATCCACTTTACTGTAAAGGGCAGATTTATCAAAATTAAACAAATTATTTCTTTATTATATACTGTATGGATTTTATCCTTTGGGATCCTTATGTAGGTTGAGTGAAAATAAAATAAGCATAGTTTGACCAATATCACTCTAACGCATGGATCTGGGAACAATGGTAAAAACAAAACCCAATATTATTACTATATTCAATCTATAGAATGATAAATGATCCCTTTGACACTCAAGGAAAATGTTCATATAATACATATGTTTTGGTACCCTGTCCTGATAAAACTGTATAGATTATGCCAAGGCAATTCAAAAGCATGCTGGAGGGGATATGATGCCCCTGGGAATGTTCCCAAAAGCAACCTATTTGGAGTAATGTTCATGCCTAATTAGAACATTCATAAATGCCAATATCCAAAAGAATATACTAATTTTCTACGTAAACCACTTTAAAAATGCCTAGAAGAGCTTAAGAAAATGATAAACCATGTGTTACAGGTTACTAACACAAATTCTCTTCTCTTCAGAGATAAAACCAAAAACAATATTAAAGAATGGAATATGGGATGTTTTTCTATTTAAAATAAGACCCCTCAGTTCTTATGTCAAGCTTGGGAATATGGAAATTTCATCCAAAAATGTAATTGAATTAATTGTAGGCTGAAAACTTGTAAATGCACCAATAAGCATCTATTGATGATTATTTTGTCTCATTTTTGTATAAATTATTTTTATTGTTTTCATTTTGTTTACTGTTTTTATTTTTTCTTCTATTCTTCAGAATATATTTTTACATTTTTATATAAAATATTCTGACCATTCTTATCTTTGAAACTTAACTTGAGTTAAAAAAGACACACATCCATCAAGTTCAACTTTTTGAGGCCTATTTATCAACAATCTAATTTTCATGGTTTTAGTGATTTTTGAAAACCATGGCTAAACTAGATTACCCTTGGAGTTAGGGTCTCTGAGCTGGGTCTCCACAGCATGGAATGGCTGCTAGGAAAGCAGCAAGGTTTAGTGGCGGGGTTTAGTGGCCAGTTATCCTTACCCCCCGGAATGTTCTAGTGAAGGGTCAATTGAGAAGTCTCCTGGTCATGTAAAAAGTTCCAAAAATTCATGGTTTAACAAGTGAAATAACACCATTTTGGAACAAAGAACATCTTTATAAGAGCTAATACAACCTCTTACAAAAAATAAAAGGGTTAATAAAATGGAGGAAATCTGTATAACTAAAAATATATGATATAACTATAAATTTCAGTGAATTTTATATATTAAAACCAGTGCTTCCTATGTTCAATTTAAAAATTGCTTGCTCTCATTTGCTCTTATGCAGATTTTGGATGTCTGCAGATTTTTAAGACCCCTTTTTTATTAGGTATTAATTTTAAGTGCTTTAACATTATCAGATTGATTTTTGTAAAAACACACACTGAAAACCTTAACGACTGACAATATAAGTGACACAATTTTATTGTCAAGAGAGGGGCAAATATTCCAGTGTAATAATGTTGATCCAATGCATATTCAGCTGCAAAAAAAATTACATTAAAATGTTGATCTTCCCAATAGACTTCAAATAGTATTGCCTAATGATGTCACTGGAATACACTGGTTGTCATTTAAATCATATTTTAAGTGGTTTAGCTACAATATACTATACGAAGACTGAGTACCTAGAATAAACTCTGTATAATTGTCCTATTTAAATGAAGCTTAAAATTCTTTCGATAACTAGGTACTAGCTATGAAAGAAATATATCAATACAAAAAAATATCAAGTTTATTAGTAGTTGGTTTTTTTCATTTATTTTATCTTAAATAACAGTAGATTATTGTATGTACAAAACATCCCTTCTGTGTTTAAAGTCACACATGCACACAAACATATATATTTGTGATATATATATAGTTGTCTCTAATATACAGTATATACACATATCAGAGACCTAGAGATTAAACTGTGGAATCTCACACTAAAAACCCTAGTTTGATTCCATGTGACCCTGGAAAAGTCACTTCATCTTATACTTAATGCACCTATAAGGGTTGCCTTGATTACTGTAAAAGTGCTATATAAATGATTCTCTCCTCTTTCCCGACTTACAGTCAGATAACAATTCTGAAAAGTAAACTACTCAATCATCATGATTGTAAAGAACTAATCTCCAACTTCTATTCTTCTTGGTCTTATACTAGGATGCTGAATCCAAAATACTTTCTTTTGGACCTTTATTGTAGAACTTTGCATTCCAATAATTTTGGACACATTTTTTTTTTTCAGTTATAAAAATATCAGTAAAATCTCAACAACTCCAGATTCATTAAACTGAATTCTCACTTTGGTAGTCATGTTTCATGTCATTTAGACCTAGATGTCGACCAGTTGCTGGTATAAAAACAATTAATACATCATGTTGCTTTGTTGAATATTGGATGCATCTCCAGCTATATTAATATTACTAAAGGTCATCAAACTCCACATCCATTTGGATGTTTTAGTAACCCACTCTCAGTAGGGCTCCATTGTGGAGCACTCTGCTTCTTATCCAAGATAATGGGTCCATGGTCGCAACTTCACAGTGATGTGCCACATAGTGACTCGCCACCTGTGATTTCATTACATCGTGTTTTGTCAAAAAAATGTAAGGACGCCTCAAAGACCCAGGTTCAATGCCAAAATATAGGTTTACTCTTTGAGTTCCTGGGTAAGCCTAAATTACTTCTCTGAATGGATTCCTGGTTCCTGACTCTCTTGCTTAGATTCTGTCTACCGTGATCACTGCCTGTCCTAACTCATGTCTGGATTTTGACCCTGATCTTCTTTAACCCTTCAGATAACACGTCTTGAACTTTTTCTGCCTGTCTGTGGTACTGGTTCTAACTTGGACTTCACCATTACCCGGTAAGGCCGTAAGTCCCTGACACCAAAAAAGAGGTGTAGAAAAGTCTCCTAGAACAAAACTATCCAGATGGAAGACTTCCTAAAATCTTCATGGACAATTAAACTGCATCTCCACATTTGATGGATCATCTCAAGTCTGTTGACATTGCTGCTTGATCTTATCTACAATTGTACTAATTATAGCTTTCAGAGAAATCTCCACAAAACATTTTTTTTTATCAAAAATTAATAGAAGAACTGGGATGAAGTCGAAAAAAATTAAAATGCGTACAATAGACACCCTGCACATTATCTAAAGTGGGTATTTCTCCTACTTTATGATATCATGTCGCATTATATGTAGTATAGGTATATAACATTCTGTACTGTAAAAAATATATTCCTGTGTAACAAGAAAGCATTACAGATCTAATATATGTAAACATATAGAGAATGCATTTGGAAATGCACATGGAGCAAAAGCATCTATTAGATTGGATAGAAATACATAATGTATAGGGATAAAAAAAATTCAAGAACTCTTCAACAAAAGGCAAGTTCCTTAAGGAATGATGAATGGCTCACCCAAGGCATATCATTTAATTTCAATAAGGAAAATAAAGAAGGGGCCACTGCTGCTGGAAATCGTAAAAATAAATGTATTGTTAACAAGAATTATGATTCATTTTGAACTATTAGAATTGGCCTACATGTATTCATATCATGTTTTAAAAATATGCGCAGTGCTTATTTGAATATGCCATACATATTCCTGACAGGTAATCTATTCCTAACGAGACTGACAAAGGCCTAAGGGGCATCAAAGAGAGTTAGCGTGTTTGGCATTAAATGCATTTTCCCTTCTACCTCTTTACTCTTATGAATTGCATTATTTCAAAAGGGCATTTGATTCTGAAGCGACACACTTGTATTTTTATTGTAATCACTCTCCCAATTGCTTTTCATTCTAAAATTTAAGAGATAGTAATACTAAATTCCAACTTGCTGTCATACAGATGGAATGAGAGCTTTCTCAAAACAATTTCATTTAGGGAGAAGTTTTTATTTAGAACTATGACTTGACAGCTGTACACCTGTCAAGTCATAGTTCTAAATAAACCTTTTCTATATTATGCAATTGTGCCTCAGTCCATAGGAAACATACTGTACTATAACTAGGCTCTGCCGGTAAGGGATAAAGTCACTTTTTATTGCACATGTTGTCATAGATCAGGAGACCCGTAGTTGTGTCCAACTTTGTTTGGTGAAAGGATGGGAGATTTATAAGAAGACAAACATCTTCATATTGCAGAAACGGCAATATTTGCACCGAGGCTTATGTTAATTGCGTCGTGTTCTGAAATGCATACTTTTCAAGGCTTCTGCATTTGGTATTGCATCCCAGCGGCCATGGTTTTGTGGGCTAGCAAAATACAACAACAGCCTTCTATGCAGCTTCTGTCTTAACATTTTCAATAGGACAGCAGTGTGCTCTTCTACTACAGGAGTAAACTCAACTGCTATTATAATTTTTCATTGAACTTCCGCTGCAGGAGCTTGTTACATTTATGCACCACAGATATCCTCTCTGAGGCTCTTCAGTCATGGAGCAGGAGCTGGTAGGTTCTAGTTTCTATAAAACTGTAGGGTCAGTATGAGGAACATGTGATCTCATTATGCAGGACTGAACAGTCTCAGAGTGGAAATTCAATGTAAAGATTTGTTTGGTACATATAACTAAAACGTTCCTGTGCCATGCTAGGAAAAATTAAAGAGAATGGCACGTACAGTATAGGCATAATTGGCGCATAGGAAGAAAGATAAGAAAGTAGTAAAATATTTGTTAAAAATTTAATTGGATGCTTTAGTACAATGATTTGAATCAATTTTATGCAAAATTGATATGCAGGAACATTTAAGGGGTCATTTATGTATGCAATGTGCAGAAATGCAAGAGCACATTGGTTCACAGGGGTGCACAGTGCAGCATGATGGGGCATAGGTCAGCCCTGTCCTGTACAAGGCAAATTGAAAGGACAAGGCCCTATTACTGTGTATGGCCCCTCTTGCTTTTGAGATGAGTAAGGGGTAGGAGGGTGGAAGCCTATTTACCCTTAGCACTAATGTAGTCAGTGCTATACTGTGGGGCAGGTTTCTGTGACCTGAAACAGAACGCAAAAACCTGCAGTAGTATTGCAAGGCAGGAAGGCAATGTGCAAAGTACAAATGATAGGCATTTTGCTCCCATTTTGCACATAGCTTAGGGATTCATACATGTCCCCTTCAGATGTAGGATCTAGTGATGGTGACACTAATTCATGGCGATGTTCAACGTTTTGCCGCAAGCGAGTTAATTCACCAAACCACGGCGAGAATTTGCCAGCGAAAAATTCAAAAATTGACACGTGCATAAAAATTGCAAAATTATTTGGATGCCCGTTAACTTTAATGTATTTAGACCAAATAGTTGCATTCTGAATCATTCCCATATAGCCAATGTACGTAATTGTAATTTCTATTACCATTTGGCATATTCTTATGTTTCATCTAGGACAATACTTGCAATGTATGGTTGGCTCATTTTCTTTTATATCTGTATAGAATCTGGAAAACCTTCAACCTCATACAGCCATGTTCAGCTGGTCATATGCGATATTATCATACTGTGCCTCCTGGTATTGTAGATCACACCTCATTCTGGCTTCTTGTTTTTTGGAGATTTTGAAGAAATCTGTAGCCAGCCCGAGTCTTATATTTAGGCAAAACTAAAGCTGGTCATATACAATTAATTCCTCTGGTTTGAAGCCATAGACTTTAATGGGCGTTGGCGGCAAATTGTAGTCGAAATTAACTGGGTCAAATTCGCCCATTCCTGGTCCAGTCTTTTGACTAAAACAGAATTGGATCACATGTTTGCTTGTACAGGCCAGTAGGGTGAAGATATAATACACAAGTTGATTTGGTCGTGATCCAATAAACTTTTGCAACCTTCCTGATTATTATCTAATGAAACTCTAACCAGATGTTTAAAAAAAAGGAAAAATGGAAGTAATTATACTTTCATGTCTTATTAAAAGTATCATAAAAATACAAAGGGAAAATTAAATTGATGGTATAAGAACTTAAGTATTTTTAACATTCATACAAAATGATATAAAAAAGTATTTTTCTATTTGCATCCTATAAAATACAAATTTTTTGTGGTTGCAAAAAATTCTGATTTTAAATAAAAATCCAGCATCTCAGACCTGCCGAGGTTGTATATAAGTCAATGGGAGAGGTCCCAATCCTATTTGGAAGTTTTTGTGGTCTGCGTTGGAATTAGCCCAAAAATCATACTATTTCAGAGTTTTTGGGCAAAAATCCAAAAAATTCTGGCTTTTCGGGAAAAAGCCCAAAAAAAAATACAATTCAGGAAAAATACTATTCGTGTTTTCACTTGGTTTTATAAATTTTGTCCCCAATCTGATTAAATTGTGTTTTTTAAATAATAAATAAGGTCACATGGTGGATTCTAGTTTGGAATCTGAAAACATTGGATTTAGATAAATAAACCCCCAAATGTTCAAATCTGAAATGTGTAACCCATAAAAAATACACAAGGTATTTCAAATAAAATCAGTTTTCATTTTAAAGTGTGCAATGTAATCTCAATACAAAAAAATAAAAACTCTATTCTGTTCAGTGGAGATTTTCAGACATGTTTGCTATTAATTCCATGCTCACTTTATCATAATATTCCCATACATCAACATTTCAAAGTGTATTATATGCACAGTGTATTTCAGGCATTTGATAAATTTTGTCCTTATGTATTTGTAGCTCTCCTCAAATATTTTGAAAGTAATAAATTGCTATAATCAAATCTAATTTTTGAAAAATACCTGTGGGAGCCACAAACAAAAACGAACGTCTTGTAAAGGAACATGATAAATAATGCTGGAGGCAGTAGTGTATTATAATAAGCTTGGCATTGAATTACAAAATTAAAATTATATGGCCCTTGATAAGTAACCCAACCAATGTTCATGATCAGTGGAATTATGTTGACTTATTTTGCATTTCATAGGAACAGTTCAAAGAAATATAATAGGAAAATGGAAAGATTTATCACAAAAGGACCCCATAGCAAAGAATACTGTATGTTAGAAAAATCCATTTATTTTGGTTTAATAAGAAAACTGGCATAGGAATGATTTGCTTAGAACTCATTAAGAATAAAACAATTTTGAAAATCTACTAATTTACCAAAAGGGACATGCCTACAGTAAGCAAGTAATATTATTTTAATCACATTGGGCCTAGGGTGGCAGGATCGTAGGGGCGGCATGCCGCATGTCCGCAACCTAAGGAGTACTGGGGAATCCTCAGCGTTCCTGCGCATGCACAAGCCCAAGTCAACAGAACAATGGAAGGTGGCCATGCACATTTAGAGCCACTTGTTTGATATACATTTATTTTGCCTTTCTGGCTGATTACTTGGATACAATAGACGAGAATCCAGTTTATGGCCACCATTACAGCCCTGTGTTTTCTAAGTAGCAGCCACCACACCCCGGGACACCCGTAGGTCCTTATAGGGAGCCATGGCTGCAGGAACAATAAAATAAATGCAATTTTAAATTAAAATAAATCCAAAGCCCCATTGGTTAATTAAAGTGCTAAGCCTATTGGCACCCAAGCGTTTCAGGGTTTGGCAGGAAGGTTTAAAAAAGAAAGCTGGCAGGAGTGGCCCATTTTTGTGTGTATTAATAAAGCTGTGGCCAATACAAATTTTTTGCACTTAAAAAACTTTGTAGTCATGGGCGAATCTGTGGAGTTTCGCTAGCGGAATTTACCAAAAATACGCAAAATGACGAAAAATTCAAGAAACGCACGGAAATCAATGGGCATCAAAATTATATTGACACGAGCAACAATTTTTATACGTGCAACTATTTTGTCAAAATGCATTAAAGTCAATGGGCATCCGAATAATTTTTATGCATGGAAATTTTTATGTCTATTCTGACGAGCGATAATCATTTTTTATTCGATATCGGTGAAACTCGGAAATTCACCCCAAATCCATGCCTGGCAAATTTATTTGCCAATCGCTACTTGTTTGTGTTTTATTAAAGCTTTTCCAAACTAACCGTTTTTTTCTTTGGTGCCTTAATCTCCAATTGTATTTGGTCTTTTAGCTGCCATGGGAATGAAGAAGATATTTATATATTATGTTTTTTTTCCTTCCGCTTACCTGTAAAATTTGGCTTACACTTGCACTGCCCTGAATACTGATCACATGTTACAGCTCCATTGAGTGTGCCAGGAATGTTACATTTGCAGGGAAGGCACCCCTGATCATGGGACTTTGTAAGATTATAGTATCCGTCCATACATTGATCACACTGTCTGGCAAACACATAGAGTTTGCATTTGCACTGGCCATCAATCTGAATAAAATAGAATAACATGATGCAATTAGGTGGTTTATTCAATCAACCTTCAAAAAAAAACATCATCCAAAGTCTCACTGTTATAGAGGAGAATTACAAAATCTAAATGAATCAATATCAAACAAGGACACATTTTGCTTTTACAATTCTTAAAGGGATCCTGTCATCAGAAAACATGTTTTTGCAAAACACATCAGTTAATAGTGCTACTCTAGCAGAATTCTGCACTGAAATCCATTTCTCAAAATAGCAAACAGATTTTTTTTTTATATTCAATTTTGAAATCTGACATGGGGCTAGACATTTTGTCAATTTCCCAGCTCCCCCTGATCATGTGACTTGTGCCTGCACTAGGAGAGAAATGCTTTCTGGCAGGCTGCTGTTTTTCCTTCTCAATGTAACTGAATGTGTCTCAGTGGGACTTGGGTTTTTACTAGTGAGTGTTGTTCTTAGATCTACCAGGCAGCTGTTACAGTATCTTGTGTTAGGGAGCTGTTATCTGGTTACCTTTTCATTGTTCTTTTGTTTGGCTGCTGGGGTGGGGGAGGGGTGATATCACTCCAACTTGCAGTACAGCAGTAAAGAGTGATTGAAGTTTATCAGAGCACAAGTCACATGACTTGGGGCAGCTGGGAAACTGACAATATGTCTAGCCCCATGTCAGATTTCAAAATTGAATATAAAAAAATCTGTTTGCACTTTTGAGAAATGAATTTCAGTGCAGAATTCTGCTGGAGCAGCACTATTAACATGACAGTATCCCTTTAATATGGGAGACCAGTTACAGTACTCCAACATTTAGGAGAATAAAGAAAATGGGCAAAGTTTAACTTAAGGTGTATCACTGTTTGTACCACCAGTTTATTAGTGAATTAAAACCTAGACAATATATTGATGGTCCTTATTATGTTAATGCATAGTAGGGCACATATAAGAAAATACGTGTTAAACTGCATAAGTACCAATAGCAACAACCAGGTCTGGACATTCATTTCCACATAGTAGACTGTTCAAAACTAAATGTGACCTTACACTATAAGAGGTAGCCAAACAAGCAGATCTTTCCAAATGGTGTGCAATATCTAGTTTCTCTGATTGTTTGGCCTTACAGTCAAACAATCAGATTACATTGATGGTCCTATCAGTTGACAGGACAATGACTGCATCAACTAGTTAATGGCGTCCTCAATCGGACAGGAAATTCAGACCTGACTCATTGAGATCTGGCTGATTTCTGGCCGTGTATGGCCACCTTAAATGCTGATGCTATTGCTATTGGAAACTGCAATGCAGCAGTTATGTTCTTAATTGAGCCCTACTGATGACATCTCACTTGTACAAACAATTCAAACGTCTCCAATGCCAACTTTGTTAACTTTTGAAAAATGTATAATGCAATGAGTTCTTTATAAAATGCTCTTTAAATCTCACCCTAACATTCTTTCAGACTTGGTCTTCCCTAGTCACTATTTTCAGCCCTGTAGGGGGACTAGCTCTGTAGTTTTGGAACTACTTTGAGGTCCAGTTGGGGCCCTTCTCAATCAGCCTATAAAGAGGTTACAGGTATGTGAAACCATTGTTGCATTAGACTTCTATGTATGTCTCCAACAATATCTTGACCACAATGTCTAGTTACTGACCACAAATGTCTCTGTTACCAACATTCAAGCTGGTCTTTTAGGAATATCAAGGAGAGCCAAAACGTATCTTTTTCTTGTCTCAAAATACCCTACTTCATTCTCTTCTTCTGATCTTTGTCTCTCATACTTCATCTCATTCCCACCTGCAAGACACCTCTTCAGCTACTACCTCTTCTCTTCCCTCCAAACTTTCAAAAGCTCCCCAAAGAAGAAAAATAGATGGGGATATGCATGGAGCATAAACCTGCTTTTTATTAAAATACATCTGGCACAGCTATGATACCTATTACCAATACATTTTATCTGGTAAAACAGTTGTTGTATGCATTTGCTTGTGGAACAGCAGTTTGTTCCAATTTGTTCCAATCATTTAGAGTTCAATTGTCTCAAAGACAATGTTTATTTAACTTTATGTTAACTACCAAGGAAATTATATTTAACTATGCCACCCCCACTTACCTGCTCACAGGGAATATTCTTGTCCATTGCTCCGGCCTCATTACAGGCACAAGGCTTGCAAACATCAACGGCAGCAAGATTGTCTTTAGCTCCTCGATAAAAATGGTCTTTGCACAGTTGGCAGTGTTGCCCTGTAAGAGGGAAGGTAGAGGGGCGTTCAAGTTACAACAGTAAGAAATAGCAAATTCATTCCTAGGAGAGAATAATAATGTCCATTTTAATGCACCTCTCACTCCTACCTGCCGATGTAGTGATCCAGAGCACATGAAACAATGAACCTGTTACAAATGCTGTTTTACCTCATTTAACTTCCATCTGTTTTATTATATTAGGCGTATTTATAGGAAGGAATGGGCAGCCCTGTGTGTTTCACTTACTAGGACTGAGTCTGTTTTTCCATTGGCACACACTGGAGTCATAAAAAACATGTCAGAGACATTGGATGCCTAACATTGGGCCACCCTTGAGTTGTAATTGATTCCATGCTATTTAGAACACTAAACCTGCCCACTGCTGTGGCTATAGAGTGGAAGTCAAGTTCAGAACAGAATGTTTTTTAGGTACAAAATGTTAAAATTATGTAAAACACAAACCAATAGAAAATGATGCATGTTATGGGAAGGACTTCTTTGTTTTATGTCAGCATGCTGTCCTTATCAGTGTCATCATCACTTTCAGGTGAGTATTGTAAGATAAAAATGACAAACCAAACAAATGACATGACATACCTGTTGTATTGTGGGAACAATCATCACAAACTCCGCCCCCTCCTTGGTCATGGTCATGCAGATAAGGGTCTAATTTAGCATTATAATGGCAGCTGGTTGCATGGTTATAGCATTGACATGGTCTGCAGTTATATGCATTGACTTGGTCACCTTGGCGGAAAGCCTTATCATTAAATAGTGGCAAACATCGATCACACTGGAAAAAAACCCAGAAGATAAACTGTCATGTTGTAAAAGGGGCAGTGCAATATATGAATTAACAAAGGAACAATGTACTTTATAATTATGAGTCTATCAAATCAACATTTTATATCATTTTTAACATAGCAATCATGCATACATGTCTAACAGGTTCAGCATTACAAAGCTAATCTGTCTATTATTTTTTTCAGTTACAATTCACACAGTTATAGTTCCAGGGTTATCCAGGGTAAAAAAACAAGCTGTTACCTAACATCTTTTCCTAACTGGACTTGTACCTGAGCACCCTTAGCTCATAACAAGGTGCAAGTTGCAGATACAGGGTCAGACTGAGCCACTGGGACACCAGGAAAAATCCCTCATGGGCCTCTGCCTGCCCAGACCTTCTCCCCTGGCTGACCAGATGTTGTGCTGTGGTGTTTTTTGTGCATGCACACCCATCACATAGTTTTTTGCTCGTGTGCCCACGTTTAGAGGTCAGCAGAGGGCCCTGGGACTGCCAGGAGGACCCTTCATTTTGCAGCCCCGGGGGGGCCCCCAATGCTTTAGTCCAACCCTGTGCAGACATATAGAAACATTGGGTAACAGTCACTTAACTATAGTTTCATGGGTACTGAGGGCACAAATAAGCACTCACCCCAAGTCTCCCCCTAACTGACCTTCAGGATTGGCCCCCTTAGCTCATAACAAGGTTACATATATATAGAAACATTTAGGTAACAGTCACCCTGCTATAGTTCCCGGGGTACCCTGGGCACTAATAACCCAAATCTCCCCCAAATTTGCATGCAAGCTAGGACCACTTTCTCTGGGCACCATGATTTAGGGACCACAGCACAGTTTAGGAGCCATTGCAATAACATTTAAGGCATGTTGGCACAATTGCATATTGCTTTTCTAGGCAGATAATATCTATTTTATATTGGAATCTAATGACAATGTCTGTGCTTAGGCAAGCAATGTAACAACCCCCTTCCCTTCATATTTACAAAAATTGTTGTCCAGTGTAAACAATTAGAATAACTATAGTTATGAATAGGAGTATAGTTACCCTTTAAGATATTTAGAACGGAGTTTCCCTCTGCTTTCATTCTACAAAGTTTTAAATGCTGTTGTCATAAAAATAAGGATTTTCTGATACATCCACTGCGGAACAAACTACTCACTGAATAAAATTGCCTTAGGCTCCTTTTTCTTTTGAAAAAAAAAATGGGATTTTAAACCTCCTCTGTGTTTAGCAGTGACTTTTCGGGTCACAATAAGAACACTCATACATATTCATATGGCCCTGTCCATCTGTTGGCATCACTTCCCTTTGAAATCTGACCCCGATAGATGCCTTCTTTCACCAAGAGGTTTCCTTGTAATGGCACAATAAATATTGTTCCACTTAAAGGGTTTCATTTTTAAGTTGGAGCTGTTAGAATGGCTAACTAAAAGTAACGTTGCAGCCATAAAATCTACTAACTACGGCAAACGTTCCATAAATCACACTGTGCTTCCATTCTCCTCTAGGGCTATCCCTTGAGGCGTATAAGCTGGCCGAAATTTGCATAAAAATACGCTGCGGTCTTAGTGGCAAAAGGCAAATGAGAGGAATGCAAAGTCATTGCCAACTGAGTTTTTTTCCTTATAATTAAGAAAATGCAGTATATAACATATTTTCTTTTTAATACCTCCAAAAAAAGTGCATTTTAATTGTTTCCTTATTTCTATCTTAAATAGAAATTTGGGAAATATATTAATGCTCTCATTTTTAATTTTACTGTTATCTGCTATACATTGTTCTTAAAAAAAACAGACAGGACAATGCATGATTAAGTATTGTTACCCAGAGCAACCAATCAAAAATGTGCTATTAAATAGTAGACTAGTTATTACTCCCTGCTGATTTGTTACCATGGGGCTAAAACTGGAGTGAACTTTGCATCTACTATTACTATCTTTTCTAAATGTGATTTTAATACAGGTATGGGATCTGTTATCTGGAAACCCGTTATCCAGAAAGCTCCGAAATACAAAAAGGCCATCTCCTATAGACTCCATTTTTATCCAAATAATTTACATTTTTAAAAAGTATTTCCTTTTTCTCTGTAATAATAAAGCAGTACCTTGTACTTAATCCAAACAAAGATATAATTATAATTCGATATTAATTATTGGGTTTCTTGAATATTTAAATAGTTTTCTAGTAGACTTAAGCTATGAAGATCCAAATGATAGAAATATCCGTTATCTGGAGAACCCCAGGTAACCCACTTGTATCTCTATACTTTATTGAAATTCCATTTAAACCTGAAATAAACCCAAAACAATTGTTTTGCCTCCAATAAGGAATATTTTATTTTAATTGGCATCAAGTATGAGTTAAAGTTGTATTATTACAGAAAAAATGTAATCTTTTCAAAACATTTCAATTGCTTGATTAAAATGCAGTCCACGGGATATTGCGTTTCTGTAACTCGGAGCTTTCTGGATAATGTTTTTCTGAATTGCTGAGGTATGAGAGAAATAAATTAGTTCATAATAGTATCGGGAGAGAATGAGTAGACTCAGCCTAGTGTAGTGATTCCTAAACTATGTCAATACCCCCTAGGGGGAGCCAGACTGAAGACCATTTACATTGATATTTGTGGCAAGTGCCTATCTGCTTTCCTACTTACTCTTGAAAGCATAATTTAAAGGTTAATTATAGCAAGATTTGTGGTGAAATTATTACTTTGGCTGCAAACACTAGCCATCTCATAATTCAGCTTGGTGTACAGTCAGGGGGATCCCAAAATATTGTAGAAATAAAAAACAACCCAATGGCATTTCCAGACAGGGAGATCCTCTGCATGTATTGTGTTACTTACAGTACAACATTTTGGAGGGTTACCACTTATCGGACAACAGAAACATTGTGGTTGTCATTAATGCAGGAGATGTCCCCACTTGGAATTGCCCCTGTGTGTTGGGAGTTTGTCCTTTGTAAGATTTGAAAAAAACACAAGAATCGTCCAAATACTTCTCTCCAAATACTACTACCCCCATCTATTTGAACTTTGACGTCTTGAAGCAATTCTGAACCACTGCCGGATTTGATCATTCTCCAAGGTGTTGATAAAAGGAGAAAACATCAAACTGCTGGGAATCCACCGCCAGAGGCACATAGGCTGTAAGGACAGGGCTGGCCTATGTCTTCTGACGTTGCATTATGCACCAAGCACTGGATTTTTCCAGCAGTGCTCCCTGGGATGAAATGTGCTTATTAAGGGGGTTATTTATTAAAGGTAGAATGTTAGATTTTTTACACCTTGAATGAACTTGAATGAACTCTACTCTACAACTCTAATGGTTTCTCATTTAAGAAAAACTCGAATGGAAAAAATTCAATTCAGTGAGTTCAAGTTGCGAAACCAGAAAACTCAAATTATTCCAGTTGTGATAACTCACCCTGGTGGGGTTTGTGAGGGTCGGTGGGGACACCCGCCGCACTCCAGATGGGGATGCCTGCCGCGCCGCTCCTCTGCTTACGCGCCGGTTCCTTAAGGCGCACGTGTATCAGGGAAGGGGATGAGTGAGAAACAGTCTTTAACACCAGGGATGGCCACTACGAATATTTAGTTATGCCATTCGGTCTTTGCAATGCCCCCGCAGTGTTTCAGGAATTTGTCAATGACATCTTCCGGGACCTGTTGTGGTTATTCATAGTGATATATCTTGACAATATTCACATTTTTTCCTCTAACTTGAGTGATCATCAGAAACATGTCCAGGAGGTTTTGCTCAGGTTAAGGAAGAATAATTTATTTGCAAAACTGGAGAAATGCACCATTGAGGGTTCTTTGGTCCAATTTTGGGGTTCAATATCTCCAGTTAGGGTCTAGAAATGGATCCCGGGAAGGTTAAGGCCGTATTGGAATGGGCTCAGCCTCTTTCCTTACTTGCAACCCAAAGGTTCTTAGGTTTTGCTAACTATTATCATCAATTTATAAAAAAAAACATTTCTTTGGTGGTGTCTCCAATTACGGATCTAAGTTACAGCATCTAGTACAATGGAAGGGTTACGGCCCTGAGGAGAATTCTTAGGTTCTTGTTTGTGATATTAAGGCTGATAGTCTCAGGAAACAATTCCATGTTAAGTTCCCTGAGAAACCTGGGGGTCTGGGGCCCCTCCTCGAAGGGGGGTAATGTGATAACTCACCCTGGTGGGGGTCGGTGGGGACGCCAGCTGCACTCCAGGTGGGGACGCCCGCCGCGCTGCTCCTCTTCTTACACGTGGCGTGCACTTACTTCTTTTATAGGCGTATTTGACGCTGACGTCATGATGTCAGCGCGCAATGGCGCCAAATTCAAATATTTAGAGGGGACTTTGTGATATTTTCATTGCCTGTTATAGGTTCCATTTTAGTGAGTTCCTGTGTGCTATTTTTGTCTGATCTGTGATTTCTGATTCCTGTTATGACCCCTGCCTGTTTCTGACCATCCTGACTTTGCCGGGTAACCGTCTATCTGATATCCGACCTGGCCTGATTCGGGAAAAGCCGAGGGCTCCTCCCGAGGTGAAAGGCGGCTGTTAAAGGCAGAAGCAAGAGCCGAGAACAGGGTGCCTAACATTGGTTCTGGATTTAGGGTGCCGACCGTGACACGAGTTTTCCTTGGGAAAAAAACTCAAATCACTCAAATTGATAGATTTTTTAGCCAAAACCCTCTAAAAAAATCTCGAACATCGTGAAGGCTATTAACATCTTCAAATGGTTCAAGGGACCTCTGCCATTGACATATTTGGATTCAAGCTATTTCCAGGGTCATGTATAAAATATCTGGAAAAATGCAAGGTTTTCTTTACTCAGTCAGTTTTGACCTTCAAAACTCTAATTTTCATGAAAAATACATCTCGAACCGTAATAAATAACCCTGTAAGTGTTCACTGTGGGGCATGTTTGTGCACCCCTTAGTGCTCTGGCAATTAAACACTGAGGAAATATAAATTACACCTGCTGAGTCAATAAAATAAAATATGAACTATTAGGGGCAGGTTTATCAAGGGTTGAATTGAAAATTCAAATTTTCTAATCCAAATTTCGAGTGTAATTCGACTAGGGAATTTTGAAATTTACCATGTATTGTCTCTTTAAGAATTCAAATTTGACTATTTGCCATCTAAAACCTGCCAAATGTATGTTTTAGCCTATGGGGGAGTCATTTGGTGGAATTTTAAAAAAGCATTTTTTTGTGTGAAAAAACTTGAATTGAATTGAATTGAAACTTGATCGAATTTGATTCTAATTTGCAGCTCAATCCTACTCACCCGTTTTAAAAAAAAATAAAATTTTTTAAATAAACTTGGATTGGTAATTTTTTTCCGAATTTCGAGTTTAAGGGAGTTGATGGGAGTTTTAAGAAACTTAAAATTCAACCCTTGATAAATCTGCCCCATAAAGTGTACTCTACAGGTGTTTATATGGTATATATAAAATGTGAATTTCTGTATGTGTTTGTATTTTACAATTTTTTCACTGAGCAAATTGTTGTTGTAGTTTATCTTTAAACTAGTTATATTTAAAAGAAAAGAAAATGAATAAATACAGAACTACAGATTTAGAGAAGGAGACATTTCAGCTACCCCCTGAATAAATAGTATAATATTTTACAGCTTTGAATTTACTGCAGTTTCTGACCTGATAAAATTCATTTGCTGGATAGGAGATAGGAAAGTTTATGAGAATTACTATAATCACATTTATTTCAGCCCTGCTGTATATCACAATACCCAGTTAGCCCTGTTTTGATCATCACCAGATGGTCCCATGGATTAATCAGAGGTTATCATTTTAATATGATGGTATAAATTAATTCTATGCACTTTTCCCATCTGTTCTTCATATCATTGCTGTGTGACAAATATTATATGTTATGAATTGACTTGCACAAGTAAGTAAACTGGAAAATTAGTTAGTATTTACTAAAACCAGTGAAGGTGATTTAATCCCTGGAATAATACTACTTGAGAATATAAGGTAAGAGAAGCTCAGAAGAGGCTAAATATTGGAGAAATAAGATAGTAGCGGGAAGAGGGGGAGCAGGAAAGTTGTGGAGGATCAGGAAAATGTTAAACAGAAGAAATCAGGGTTAAGAGGAAAAGAAGAAAAGACAGAAGACATGGGACAACAAGAGGGAAAAATAGGGAGAGATTTTACTGGAAATCAAAATATGACCATGTTTTCTGCTTATGTTTTATCACTGCTTGCAGGGCAGTCATCTGGTGGGAAGGGGGTCTGTCAGAGCTTTAAACGTTGCCATACTGTGGCTCTGAAAATCTATATTTTTCATGGTATACACGTACAGTACTTTTCCAAAAGTAAAAATGTAATTATAATGTCTTTTTAAAGGGATTCTGATTTTTATGGTTTACTTTTTATTACTAAATTACACTGTGAACATTGTAAGTAATTAATTCTACCATTGAAAATGTTATTTTTAGATATAAAACATCTCAGGTCATTGCACCTGATGTGTGTTTTCATAAAAAGCAAGCACTGCACAATGGAACTGCTTTCAGATAAGCTATTGTTTCTCCTGCTCATTGTAACTGGAGGCGTTGTGGTCAGATTTGGGTATTTTTACTATTGATTGCTATTCTCATATCTACAACCATTAGGCGGGGCCATGAACATATAGCAGTGCAGGTGTCCGGAAGCTATTATTTTGGTACCTTCCCATTTTTCTGCTGATGGGCTGCTGGGGGAGAAATGGAAGTGGGTAATATCACTCCAACTTGCAATGCAGCAGTAAAGAGTGACTGAAGTTAAGCAAAGCATGAGTCACATGGCTTAGGGCACATAGGAAACTAAGAACATGTCTAGTCCCACATCAAATCTCAAAATTAAACATTAACAAATAAATTTAGGCTAAAAGATTTCTGAAGACCCATGATTGTGCCTGATATCAAATAATAACTAGGTGGTCCCTGTCTTGGCGGGCCTCAGGTACCAAGATCATGGGTCAACTTTGCTTTTATTTATTGCATAAATATTAAATGTGAAAAAACTAAATTTGTATCTGTTAATGATACAATAAAATAAAAACAATTTATAAAGCACAATCAAGGATTAAAATAATAAATGTCTTACATAATAAAAAAATATAGCCTAGTTAGTATATTGCAAGTTAATTTTATAAAACTATAGATATAATTACCTTGAAAATATTTAATTAATGTTTACACAAGCTAATCAAAAATGTTATTATATTCAGACATGTTCTGCTATCTAAATTGTATTTAATTGAACTTCTATACAACCCAGAATGGTCAGATTAATTAAACATTACGTGCCACAATCAGAGCCATAAATCATTTCAGTTTAAGTAAATCTAAATCTAATCTTATATCTGTTAGAAATATAAAATAACTTTAGTGCATGGGAAACAGATATGGTTGCAGTTTATTGGTGCAGATGGTGGTGTGGTGTAGGGTAGGGTAACCACAATTAAACTCTGTTTCTCTAAAACCACAAATGCCACGAAAGTCAGTAGAATATTTGATTATAAAAAGCACAAACAAAAACAGCCCCTGAGCAGTCAGAAAAAAATCAGAAAACATTAAATTTCATTAGATCCAAAAACCTTTAAAACCAAAAGCTAGATCTTTGCAAGAAAAAAAGGGAAAGTTCCATTGACTTCTACATGACCTCGACAGCTTTTACTTGGCATATTTTTGAATTCATAGATTTTATGGATTTTACACTTGATAAACAAATATAATCATGGATTAAGGAACTGTGAGAAAAATACGATTGTGCTTAAAATCTCAGACTGGAGAAACAAAAGTTCCCAGAACTAACTACCTTAGTGCCACTGAGCTACAGTCTTTTCATGCAGACATATAGTGATGGACGTTTCGCAGAAAATTAGCGAAATTACGAAAAATTCACGAAACTGCGACAACGTCCATTTTTTTTCGCTGGCGTCCATTTTTTTGACGCCGGTGTCCGTTTTTGGCGAAATTGTCCAAAAAAAGCTGCAGAAATTATTCCCCGGCGGCAAATCTTGGGAATTCACCGCAAATTCACGCCTGGCGAATAAATTCACCCATCACTATTGACATATAGACAGTACATGTGTCCTTGAACAACAGTTAGGTCTTGCATTCGCTTCAACTGTATAGATACCTGGTAAAACCACACCATGAATATACAAGGAGTTTTGGGCATGAATTTTTAGAAAGGATATTTTTGAGCGAAATTGTAGAGATGTAAGACTAAATGGCAAAACAAATGAAACAATTATACTAATTGGATAAACTACGGAAGTTGGGTTTGTTTTCTCAGGAGACGAGGCACTTGCAAGTATACTCCTTATAAATATATCACTGGTAAATAGCGGGAAACTGTTTTACACAGCAATGAACTAAGTAAAAATGAGACTGGAAGGAAAGGTATTTTTTAAATATAGCAACACAAATGATCTTTTGATATGATGGTAATGAGACTAAGGGGGCCCATTTACAAACAATTGAATTTCGATTTTTTTTCCATGAATCTCTAAAAATGTATGGTTTTCCTATTTTTTTCAAAGCTCTAAAAGTGTAAAAACCATGAAAACCTCTACTATAAAACTTTGCCAGGTAAAAGTTGTTGAGGTCCTATAGAAGTCAATGGTCAATGGGAGCTGCACTATTCATATTGGACTGTTGTAAATCAATTCGGACTTTTAGAGGTTTCCGGATTTTTTTTGGTAGGTATTGTCAGAGAAGCCCAAAATTTTAGAAGTTTTAGAAGAATTTGTATTTTTTCAGATCGTTCAGCGTTATTTTCCATTTGTACATTCTTAATTTGGATCTTTAAATAGATATGACATTCGTGGTTTTAGAGAAAGTGAGTTATGTCATGGTTTCAAAAACCTCTAATACGACCAAAATCTGGCCTTTGATAAATAGGCCTCCACTTAATGCAGAAGAAGACCAACCTCCTCGTAAAATTCAATGTTAAAAGTGTTTTGAAAGATTTGTGCACAATTGGTGTTAATTTTCATTCCCCATAGGGACCTTTTAGAAGGCATGCAAAACCATCATACTGAGTTTTTTAATGTTTAAATAATTTTTAGCAGACTTAAAGTATGGAGATCCAAATTTCCCTTTTCCTTTATATAATATAGGAAGTTAGACGTGTGTGTGTGTATTTTCAGAGACTGGGTGACTAGAGTGTTCAGGGGTATAACTACTGGAGGTGCAGATGGTGTGACCGCACCCGGGTCCGTACCCCCTTGGGGCCCTCCTGTGTCTGGAGGGGGTTGTGGGGGTCCCAGATGCATGGCCTGCACCCGGGCCCACCCCTTATTTCCATAACTGGGAGTGTTTTATAAAAATGTTCATAACTTTTCAGCAAAATCAAATATTTAGTTCTCCTAGTTCACTGCTATTGTTATTCCTGTTGTTCCTAGTTGGCATGGATTGATCCAGCTGCTACCACAGGTGCTCTGTTTAGCCATTAGTCTGGCTATATTACCCCCTGCTCTGCATTGACTTAATGCCCATCATAGGTCAAGCTTGCTTGCTCCTAGGTGCTCCGAAATACTACTTCACTTGTTCCTTGATTCCTGCTATCTGATCCTGTCCCTTGTGCAATTTCCTAGTTCTGACCTTGACTTGTTTCTGCATTGTGTTTGCCTCATGATTCTGTTGCTGGTACAGTATCTTGTTCTGATCTGGCCTGTCTGACTATGTCCAGCTCCTTCTTTGCCATTTCCTTCCCCAGAGTATATGTTTGGTGCCATTGCCTGCCCCTGTGGGAGTACTGGATTCTCGTGTGGTAAGTCCTGGTGGCACCCAAGTAGCTGAGGGCCAGGCCCAAAGCCAAAGGGGACTATTATCGGCAGAAGAGCATGCCTAGATAGGAATCAAATCGCTCTCCTTGCAGGGTTTGGATTTGTCATACATGACACCCCCATCGTTTATTTTATCACGTGTTTTCCAGCTTTAAACAGTTAAAAAATGTGGGTAATATGGGCAAGTCTGCTCCAAATTCAGTCATACAAGGTGAAAAGTAGCAAAGCAAATCAGTTTCAGAAAGCAACAGAAAACACACTAATGAAAAATTGCTACAAAAGAATTAAAAACATCGAAAATTAATTATTTTTAACTATTTCTATTTTTCGCTATTGATAAATAGTTAAAACAGATATGTTAGACTGAATATAAACTTAGAAATATGGGGTTTTCCCTCTAAGATAGGTTTAACATTAATATGCATTTATGGAAATACCAAAATATATGAAATAGTCCTCCTAGTTTCTCTGCAAGACGGGGCTTATAACGCTTTGCTAATTTTCACGAAAACCCCAATGTAGCCATGGTCAGATGTAATGATTCTCTCTTTCCTTTTCCTGTTGGGAAATATACTTCAATATACCTGGTCTGAATCATTTCTGTTTTTTTATTGCCTATCTAGTAATGAGCCAGACTTTCTTAAGATCTTTGAACTGAATACATTAAAACTTGTATGAAACTATCAGGGCAATCAGAAAAATACTAAAATGTTCCCATTTGATGTACTAAAGAATAATATCAAAGGACAGTTTCAATGCCGGCAGGAATAACAAGTAGGGTAGAATGTTTTAAACATCACCATAGGAAAGTAGAAATAAATAATTGACATCTACCTCAGAAATAAGGTCAGAGAAATTGAGCATTGTACAGGGGCTCCATTTGACCCATGCAGGATTGGCACGTTCCTTAAAGCTATCAATCTTAAACACTATTGCAGGTTTCGATCATCAACAGTAATTGAGGTTGATTATCACTTCAATGTCATGTTAATGATATAGTTTATGAAAATTATGAAAGAGAGACAGATGAAAAGATAGCAACATATTTACATCTCTATCACGTCAGTCTTAAGGTTCTTAGAAGAAAGCAGAAGGTTTCATTCTCCTAATATAGCACAGAGTTAATTTACAGATGAACAGTACATTTACTGGGAACAAAAGGGTGTGGGGCAACCGGTGAGTGTGTATCTCTGAACAGATGTCAAATAAGGAAATATAGATTATGGGGCAGATTTATCAAGGGTCGGAGTGAATTAGAGGGAATTTTCAAAGTAAAAAATTCGAAATTCAAAGTAATTTTTTTGGATACTTCGACCATCGAATAGGATACTACTACTTTGATTCGAAGTAAAATCGTTCGAATATTCAACCATTCGATAATCTTGGTACTGTCACTTTAAAAAATGTTTGACTTCAATACTTCACCAAATGAAACCTGCCCAAGTGCTATGTTAGACTATGGGGACCTTCTAGAGCATTTTTCTACATTTTTGGAAGTCAAAGTAAAATTGTTCGATCGATCGCTGAAATCGTTCGATTCGAAGGATTTAATCGTTCGATCAAACAATTTTACTTCGACCGCAGGATACTTGAATTCAATGGAAAAAACTTTGACTTCAATATTCGAAGTCGAAGTAATTCAATTCGATGGTGGAATTTCGAAGTATTTTTAACTTAGAAAGTCGACTTAGATAAATCTGCCCCTATGACTGAGAAAGAGAATCATTTGGTTCATTAAGGCCATTAGGATTGACACTTCCATATCAAGAAGTTCTTAAATCAGCTGATCATAAGATCTTTAAAATATTAACCAGAAGACTGCAGTGATCACCCAACACTGCATGGCACAACATACAAACTTAATTCAAACCTGATGGTTCTTCATTCAACCAGTTCAAACGCATGATTTATTTAAAAAATGGTGAACCATAAAAGGGGGATAATAGTGTAATTTTAAAAACTTACTTTCATTTTACAATCAAGGCTTTTAAATTTGACTACAAGATGCAGCTTTGGCCAAGGGAGAGACTGACAAGTCTGTAAGATATATCCCTGAATTAAGTACAGCAAAAAAGTCTCAACATTACAAAGAAACTATGTATGAAAAGAAAATCAATATATTTAAACATTCACTTGACAATTAGAAAAAAAAAAAATAAGAATATTAAGGAACTCATTTTAATACATGGTATCAACATTTTAAGATATCGTTTGTCATTCAAAATGTAAGCATTAATCTCACAGCAGGTGTTTCCATTAAAGTAAATGACAAGTTCCAAGGTTGGTTTAAGTTTTCTCTCTCCTCGCTAAAAAATTCTTGTAGAACTTATGACTCCGTAGGACCATGACTTGTGCATTGAACTTTAATAGAATACTGTTTCGGCTATTAACTTGTAGTCCAATATCTTCTACACTCTTGGCAAACTCTAAACATGACCAGTTGTCCTGGCCATTTCTAATTGCTCATTAATTCCGGTTTCTTTTTTTTTATTAAAGGAAAACTATACCCCCAAAATGAACACGTAAGCAACAGATAGTTCATATCATATTAAGTGGCATATTAAAGAATCTTACCAATCTGGAATATATATTTAAGTAAATCTTGCCCTTTTACATCTCTTGCCTTGAGCCACCATTTTGTGATGGTCTGTGTGCTGTCTCAGAGATCACCTGACCAGAAATACTTCAACTCTAAGGGGTCGATTCACTAAATTCGAGTGAATTTGAGTGAAGGATTCGAATTTAAAAAACTTCGAATTTCGAAGTGTTTTTGGGCTACTTCGACCATCGAATGGGCTACTTCGACCTTCGACTGCGACTATCGAACGATTCGAACTAAAAATAGTTCGACTATTCGACCATTCGATAGTCGAAGTACTGTCTCTTTAAAAAAATATCCGACCCCCTAGTTCGGCAGCTAAAAGCTACCGAACTCAATGTTAGCCTATGGGGAAGGTCCCCATAGGCTTGCCTAAGTTTTTTTGCATCGAAGGATATTCCTTCGATCGTTGAATCAAAATCCTTCGATTCGAAGGATTTAATCGTTCGATCGAAGGAATAATCCTTCGCTCGATCAATCGCATTTCCTGTGCTAAATCCTTCGAATTCGATATTCAAATTTGAAGGATTTCAATTCCTAGTCATATTAATTAACCCTCGATATTCGACCATTGGTGAATCGGCCCCTAACTGTAACAGGAAGAAGTGTGGAAGCAAAAGACAGAACTCTGTCTGTTAATTGGCTCATGTGACCTAACATGTATGGTTTGTGTATGTTTGTGAGTACAGTGAATCCTACGATCCCAGGGGGCGGCCCTTATTTTTTAAAATGGTAATTTTCTATTTATGATTACCCAATGGCACATACAACTAGAAAAGTATATTATTATGAAAATGGTTTATTTACAGGAAGCAGGATTTTACATATGAGCTGTTTTATGCAATATATTTTTATGGAGACCTCTATATTGTTTGGGGGGTATAGTTTTCCTTTAAGTATTTTAAACAAGCATGTAGATAGCCTTAGACAGAAGCAAGTAGTATTGTCTCACTATGTAAGTAACATCAGTTTTCATTCAAGTCAATATATCCAATTAACATCAATCATTTAGTATAAAACTGTATGTGCTGAGGTTAATAATGCAAATTGTTGAATAAACACAGAGCGGTAAAGCTGCAATGCCTGTCTATAATAAGAGCAATCAAATAATGAAAGATAAAAGTGATGGGCAATGGAATAAGAGATAGTGAGATAAAGTATGGAAAGGTTAGGCTGATTTGAAGAAACATTCCTAGTTGGGGATATCTGTTTGGAGCGGTTTTGTATTTAGGGTGCAGATTTATCAAGGGCTGAATTGAAAATTTTAATTTTTAAATTCAAATTTCGAGTTTATTTTAGTGTCATCCGACCAGGATATAGTCCAAATTCAATTTGAAATATATCATGTACTGTCCCTTTAAGAAATCTAATTCAAATATTCACCATCTTAAACCTGGCGAATTGGTGTTTTAGCATATGTGGGACCTCCTACAATCAATTTAGAGTCATTTGGTGGACTTTTGAAAAATTTTGGTAAAAAAAATTGAATCTAATTAGATTAGAGTTTGCAGGTCGATCCTATTCACCCGAATTGAAAACATTCAAACTTTTTTTTTTTTTTTTTTGAAACACTTTATTTTTAAATTTTTTGAACAACTGACATCATCAAGTATCTGTGACAATAGTTTTCAAGTAGCAGGTAATAAAAATCACATGGTACAATCATGAGAATATTGCGCACAGTAAACATTCAAACTTTTTAATGAATTTCATTTAGTGTTTTTTTTTTTTTTGAATTCTAGTTTATGGGAGTTTTTATAAATTCTAAATTCGACCCTTGATAAATATACCCCTAGGTGTTGGGTCTGCATGCACAGATGCAGACCAGGACCTCAGTTCCCAGATAGACCAAACCTCTAGAAAATGGTTCGGGTTTCATTGTTATACAATGAGAAAATACCTGCCTCAAACATTTTGCTGCCATGTACCCTACTTTTTATTTCCTCTAATGAGGGTGGGGACACAATCTTCCATTTAGCTGCTTTGGCTAGACAGGTAGCTGTGAATTTGAAGAGATTGGAAATGCTTATGGATTTTTTGCATACATTAACCCAATAGAAAGGAGCAATATGGTTTGAGGTACCTGCTTCGCTGCAGCCTCTCCAATATAATGGAGAATGGTTCAGAAATAAAGAGTGTAGCTTGGCTGGTGTGTTGTACCAGAACATAAGGGTTTTGTATATTTGTTATTTTTTTATGGAACAAAGTACAATTTGCTTAACATTATGGGGCAGATTTATCAAGGGTCAAATTGAAACTTTTTTTGAATTTTTGAAATTTTTTATGGTCAAAACTGTCAAATTCGACTAGGGGGTTCAAGTTTTTTAAAAAATTTGAATCCGATTTTCAAGATTTATCATACTCTGGCCCTTTAGAAACTCGAATTCGACTATTCTCCACCTAAAACCTGCCAAATTGCTGTTAAAGTCAGTGGGAGAGGTCTAGGGATCAATTTTGAGTCCTTTGCGACTTTTCTGACATTCAATTTTGTTTTGGAGAAAAAAAATCAAATTGAGTTTTTAAAATTCGAATCACATTAGATTCGAATTCGATTCAAGTTTTCGGGTAGATTCCATTCATCCGATATTAAAAAATTAAAGTTGTTTTTCCTGGTAGTGTTTCAAGTTTCTACCATCACCTCAGCATAGAAAATGTATAATCAATGCAACAAGGTGTAAAAGAGTTGCTTTTAGTGTACTGATATTATTAGCATTTTATGGTATCATTAATTGAGGCATTTATGTATCTCAAAAACCAATACAAGAGATATTGTGTTCAGGCACCATTAGGCTTCCAATATCTTAATTTTTCCTGATATACTGTATGAACTATGCTCAACTTGGATTGTAGAAAAATGTTCTCATCTTTAATACCATATAGTCAAACAATAAAAACGTTAATATTCATGAATAGCTTTAATATGAATAGCATGTGAGCTTGACATTTCAACCAGTTGTCTAATGATTTACAGCCAACTTTCCATGATATTAACTTTCCTTGGCAATGCATTTTATATTTAATTTACAAAGCCTTACCAATTCATTGACAATCAATTTCTAGAAAGCCTTTGAATACAAATTGATAATAAAGACATGGCTTATAGAGGGAACATGGGAAATGGTAGGGACATTTCAGCTGCTCTGTGATTGGTTAAATGTCATTGTGAAAATTGATTTTGCTTGTAATTGCCTTTATTGTTTTTTTTAACAATACATTCTCACAAGTTAATTTTACTTCCTGCACACTTTTTTGTAACCAAGAACCAAAGAATTTATTTTTTTAATGTTTTTTTTAAAGGAGACAATGCTTTTTAGAGAGTTTAAAACTATTGATGGTCATTCACAGGGCAACAAACCATATGGTGCTTTCCCGTAATCTGTGCTGTCTTTCCCTTTTATAATTTCCATGCCTGTGATCATGTATCAAACTAAATGGATGGATGACATCAGAAGGTTTCTTTTGAATTGGGGCAACTAAGAGGAGCAGAAAGGTTTAAATATCCTGTAGTGCTAACTGCTAGAAGCAAGGTACAGGTGTGGAATCTGTTATCCAGAAACCCGCTATCCAGAAAGCTAAGAATTACATCTGCCATAGACTCTATTTTAATCAAATAATTTGAATATTTATTCTATTCTAATCTATTGTTTCTCCTACTCAATACAACCAAAGGAGTCACCACTTGGGTTAGCAGGACTTGTATTTTTAAGGTTGCCCCCCAGGCTGCTGGGGGGAAAAGAGTGGAGGTAATATCACTCCAACTTGCAGTTCAGCAGTAAAGAGTGACTAAAGTTTATCAGAACACAAGTCACATGGCTGAGGGCATTTGGGAAACCAACAACATGTCTAGCCCCATGTCAGATTTCCAAAATCAATATAACAAAATCTGTTTGTTTGTTTGTTCTTTTGAAAAAATGGATTTCAATGCAGGATTATGTTGGAGGGGCACTATTAACTGATGAATTTCTTTTAAAAAAAAAACATGTTTTTTATGACAGAATCATTTTAACATGCTTAAGCTTAGGAGTTGGGAAGGCCATGTTGCCCAACATTGTAATTATTATAGTTAAAGAATAGATCACAGTGGCCTCAAGAGGGATGGTCGGTGGAGCACATTTGGCTGAAGGTATAGAAAGAATGTTTATTCACCTGATGTTTGACAAGGAACAGGTTCTGAGTAGGGATGTAGCGAACTGTTCGCCGGCGAACTAGTTCGCGCGAACTTCGACTGTTCGCGTCCGCCGCAAGTTTGCGAACGTCGCGCGACGTTCGCCAATAGGCGTTCGCGTCAAAATCGTTCGACCATTCGATCGCTAAAATCGAAAGATTTTCGTTCGAATCCAACGATCGAAGCCATTGGATTGAATGAAATCATTCAATCCAATGGCTTCGATCGTTCGATTCGAACGGAAATCGTTCGATCGAACGATTAAAATCCTTCGATCGTTCGAATCGAACGATTTTCGGATGTTCGAAGTTCGCGAACTGTTCGCGAACTGTTCGCGAACTGTTCGCATTTTTTGCCGGTGTTCGCGAACGGCGGTTCGCTACATCCCTAGTTCTGAGGCATGGAAAAAAGAACAATAAATGTGGCATGCCCCACACTCAATTTAGGGGAAGTAGTGAATTAAAGGTAGTAAGTACAAGAATGTGTTGCGATCAGGTAGCATTTATTGGTTAGCTGTTTAGGAAAAAAAACAACTCTTTGGTTGCTATGGGTTAAAGAACAAGGCATAGGGATAAACTTTAGACCTTTTATTACCCAATTGTGCATTACAAATATTTTATTTTTTTCTCTTTACAAGTCAAGTGTAAGTCCAGGACTTGTCCAGTGACAGCCTCTAACACAGTGCTGTCCAACTTCTGTGGTACCGAGGGCTGAAATTTTTCTGGCCGATAATGGAAGTCAATGTTGATCACTCCCCTTTTAAACCACACCCACTGTACACCACACCTACGTTACCACAAGAACTTTTAAGATCATTTCCCCATTAACGGTGGTAGCACACCAATAAACCAAATGGTTGGTGCTCACTGCAGGAAATCCCTCATCACTCATATGTGTAAAATTCAAGTCATGTTAAAACCTACCCTTAAATCCATATACCTCCTCCACCCCTGTAGATGATATAACAAGCCCCCCAAAACACCGTAGGGGCCCCAAACAACAAATTCCAAATGCAAACAAAGGCCTACCATGCTTACATCCCACAGGTAGCATAGGGCTAACAGAGATTGGCACACCCAAGCAGCACTTGGCAAGCAGAGAATGGCACACACAGGGAGCATAGGGAAGGCAGAATATTATTCGCCCATCACTAATCCTGTAATATAGAGAATTAACACCGATTATTAGATTGTTTTCCTTTTTTTCAACCTTAATCTATCTATCTTAATATTTGGCCTAGGTATCCTTGGTCTAGCTTAAAAGAAAACTAGTACAGTGTTTTTGTATGCTTCTCTGAACCAGTAAGAGAAAAATAAAAATGCCCGATAAACATTAATATTCAAAAAGTAATCCAAAACACTTATCTCAACTCAAGATTTCATTTCCTAGGTCATTTGAAGGGAAATATCACATAGATATCAGAAGTAAAAAATTATTTTTGAAAGTATTATGCATTTATTTGACTTTTTTCCATTTTATAGCCTTCAGTTCAGGAGACATATTACGATGAAAAGCATCTTATATTAGGAAACAACCATTAAAATTGTAGTAAAGGGGCTATATTGTTGAGGGATTTCAATTCCGTATCATTTCTGTGCACGTTGCAACGTGGGACCATCCCTTTCCTGCAACATAATGACTGCATATGACAGATACTTTTAGGAAGGTCATTTCACGGTATTAAATAGAAAGGTTTTGGTTTACATACTGAATGCTGTCAAAATTTAATGGTGAAAAGTGAATTATCTTAACAACTCTTTGACAATTATTTTTTTTACATAATTAAAAAATACATATATGTATTTGAAGGCAAAAAATATATATGACATCACTTTACCTATAAATAAATCAATATTGATCGATCAATCGAATTTCCAATTTGGGAACCCCGATGCTCCTGTGTAACTCTGAAGATTCTACAGCTTATGGCAGGCAGCAAGTTTAATTTAAAAAAAATGTGAATTGCTTGGTGTGGTGTTTATACAAATGATCTACGGTGTCACTGTGCACAGGACATTAATATGGCTAAAAATGCCATATTTTATATACTGCATATGTTGCGTCAGCCTAAAGTTTCAGCTTCTCAATTGCAAAAATGATCCAGGACTTCAAACTTGTCACAGGGGGTCACCATCTTGGAAAGTGTCTGTGACACTCACATGCTCAGTGGGCTCTGATTGGCTGTTGAGAAGCTAAGCTTAGGGCTCGTCACTAATTATCCAGCAGAAAATGAGCTTGCCCTGTAATATAAGCTGATGCTACAGGTTTGCTGATTATTAAATTCTGATGCTAATTGCACTGGTTTCTGTGCTGCCATTTAGTAACTATCTATATTAATTACTAATCAGCCTTATATTGTGACATTTCTATTCTATGTGTACTGTATATTGTGAGTGGGTCCCTAAGCTCAGTAAGTGACAGCAGCACAGAGCATGTGCAGTGAATCAGCAGAAAAGAAGATGGGGAGCTACTGGGGCATCTTTGGAGACACAGATCTAAATGGCTGTAATTGCTTAGTACAGAAGCTCAGTAAATGACAGCCTTTACAACATTTCTAGCTACTTCTTTGGTTAAGCTTTAGTTCTCCTTTAACACAAATGATTGTTTCAAGCTTTAATCAGTCCAGCTCAGTCCTGTTTAGATGTCATAGAAGTCAATGGAAGGGGGTATGTATGATTTTCAAAAGATCTGTTGAAGAGTTAGTTGGGTGGAGGATAGCTTCACCCTATTTTCTAAAAATAATGAATACATTAAATACAGTACACCATTTCATATTAATCATAACAATTTTTAATTTTTGTTTATTATTTTTTCAACTATTTCAAATGTACGGCCCATGGAAAGCAATATTTCTCTGAAACTTCTGCTTAACAGAACTCAAGTAGAACTGATTTAATCCACTGTTTCAAGAGTCAGAGAACAGAAAATTTTAATTATAATTAGTTTTATAAATAACTTTAAAACCACTGAAAATGCTAAATAAATGTTTATTGGGAATTTTCATAGAAACACATTTTCTTTTATTATGCAAAAAATATTTTTGAATGGAGATCACCTTTAATGCCTGGAAAATATACCCCTCTTTATTATGGTGTGTTTTTAGCTTTTCTGTATTATTTCTTTTTTTAAAAGAAACAGTTGTGCTTCAGTTTGAGCCAACTGATATTAAAAATAAACCTCACAAAGCTGGCAAGAAAAAAAATATTATTCCCTTAAAGCAAAATTTTGTCAATAATGCTTTCAGAATTTAATAAGCAGTTGTGATAATTATATTATAGAGAGACATAAAAGACTGTGAGATAAGAAACAACGCTAACCTGGCAGGCTGCTAAACGAGATATACCTGCCTGAGGAAAATCTAAAGAGCATTGAAAAATATTAGCAACAGGAGGGCATGGTGTTTAAATGATTAAGGAAATATTCTAAGCAGTTATAAAAACATGTCTTCATATCAAAAGATTAAATTGTATATTTAATTTGCTTCCCAAGGAAGAAGAGAAACTGTAACTGAGAAACGAGAAAACGTTCAGTATTTAGAGAGTGGAGGTGCATGTGTAGCCTTGTGAAAGTTCTATCTTAATAGATTCCATAGTTGAACCAGTAACCTCCTTGTATAAAACTTCTCTTTATCCAATGGGGATGTGTTATTATAATACTTAAGAGCAGAGAAGTTTTCATTTATTCAATATCAAAGAAAAAATGAAGTATTCTACATTTTTCAATATTCTAGTTTCTGTCCAGACTCTAGGATAGAAAACTTCAGTTCTGCTCAGGCCTAGCCAGATGCCATAGACGTCAACTTCTTCTGCATTTTCCAAGTATTCTTAAATGTTTCAATATTCTAGTTAGTGTCCAGACACTGGGATAGCTAAAATAAGTGTCCACTCTACTCTGTAGTTTGCAATTAAACTATGGAGCCTGAGCAAAGACTGTATGAAGAAAATTGCATTTTTTGATCTTCCACATCATGTTATACATGTCTATGCTGACCATGTTGTCCAACCATCTGAATAAGTACGCTAGGTCGAAGGACCATATTAACATATCTGATCTGATGGATAAATATTTCCGCTACCGATGGACCATACAGGTAAGTGCATGGTGCATCAGCAGACATGGAAGCAGTGATGAGCCTCAGCTGCTCTCACTTCCTGTACTTCCTTAGGCTAGCGGTGTCAATTCACATGCCTGGCCACAAGTACAGTGTCACTTGGTATCTATCCAGGGGTCAGTCAGTTATAGCCAGCTAGAGATAATAAGATACTGTATGTCTTCCTGGACCATGCAGCTTGTACTCCCAGGTATATTAAGCAACAAGGAAATGTAAAATGATTGGGGGATGTTGTATAGTAGTTCTAATCTCTTATGTCTTACCACAATCTGATTTTTCTCTTCCTTAAAAAACACACCAGCCTAGGATACTTTTGTCCAAATCATACAGCAAACATCTTGTCCCAGACTCTATCAAGTGCAAGTAGAGAAGTTATGTTTTTGCCAATCATGTACTGGATACCTGGGAGCCTCGTACAAGAGGGCAGTGGCCTGCTATGAGCAAAATTACCCCAGAATGGTGCCTTTATGAACAATAGAAGTACCACCCCAGTTTAAGATGTAAGCAAACATTTTCACCAAGGGGTGTCTAACAAATAGGTACCCACTAGTGATGGGAAAATTCCCAAAACATTTGGCAAACACATTGAAGTTAATTGGCTGTTTTTGTGCAACATTTTTCAAACTGCGGGACTTTTTTTTTACTATACATTAGTTTATAGGTGTTTTATTCGTTGTGAAATGGGGAGAAATATTTCGCTCATCCCTAGTACCCACCTTGCAGAAAGAGTTAATTATATGGTGAATTGATTAGGAACAAGTACGCATTTTTATAACACATATTCATGTTTTGTGTACCATCTGACATACCTATAATGTATAAGTATAGTTAGATATATATATAGGGTTTAATTTGCACATTTTGTTGGTATCTCTATTTTTGGGTAGGGATGTAGCGAACAGTTCGCCGGCGAACTAGTTCGCGCGAACTTCGACTGTTCGCGTCCGCCGAATGTTCGCGAACGTCGCGCGACGTTCGCCAATACGAGTTCGCGTTCGATTCGAACAAAAATCGTTCGACCATTCGACCATTCGATTCCTTCGACCGCTAAAATCGAAGGATTTTCGTTCGAATCGAACGATCGAAGCCATTGGATTGAATGAAATCATTCGATCGAATGGCTTCGATCGTTCGATTCGAACGAAAATCCTTCGATCGAACGATTAAAATCCTTCGATCGTTCGAATCGAACGATTTTCGGATGTTCGAAGTTCGCGAACTGTTCGCGAACTGTTCGCGAACTGTTCGCGAACTGTCCGCATTTTTTGCCGGTGTTCGCGAACGGCGTTCGCAAACACATTGGCGGCGGTTCGCTACATCCCTATTTTTGGGTTGAAAAAATGACTACGCCCCATCATGCTTGTCCTTTTTGTGTGAACCCCCAACATATACTATATATATATATATATATATATATATAGATATATATATATATATATATATATATATATATATATATATATATATATATATATATATATATATATATATAGTAGAAACAAGAGATCCTCTGCACTCAACCCATTATCAATATATTTAAGACAGAGACACTTTGTGCATACTGCTACTGAAAAATGCCTTACCCTTTAAACAACACAGGGATTGTTTGTCCATATATTGCAATATATTTAAGCTGGCCAACTACGTTATATATATATATATATATACCAAAAGTACCTGCACTCGTACGCTGGTCAATGGTGGGTGCACGGTCAAAGTATAATATCCACAATTCTAAATGGACCAGCACTCCAGTAGTTTAATCAAACAGATTTATTAACACATCACTCGTGTATTCCAACGTTTCGGCCCTCGTTAGGGCCTTTAATAAATCTGTTTGATTAAACTACTGGACTGCTGGTCCATTTTGAAGTGTATATATATATATATATATATATATATATATATATATATATATATATATATATATATATACATACATCCATTTACTTCAATACTAGGTCAACAGAAACTTAGGGATTCAGTTGAATTTGAACCTTAAGAAAATACTGAAAATTCAAAAGGGATTTTGAGCATGGAATGCAACTGTTAAAACCTCACAACTACGACAACAGTAAATACTTATTTTCTTACATTAGCTCCATAGGTGTGGCTGTTAATGTCACAAAGGCAGCGGTATGGAGTAACAGTTTGATCACAGGAATCAGCATGCCCATTGCAATCACACCTGGACAAAGAACAAAACAAAGGAGAAACATTTAGATATATTTATTGATTTAGATTGATTGATTTAGATATATGCAGAATCGGTACATGAACTCTTACTTGTGGCTGTGGATAGTGTCTTAAGACACATGGGCAAAAAAAAGAGTGCAACCTTTAATGCATAAAATAAAAATGTAAAATTGTGATCCTGCATTAAAGGCAATTATACAACACTTTATCAAGAAATAATTTTGTAGAGTTTTAGAAGAGTGCAAGAGGGTGCTCCTACGTGCCTCCTCCAACCTTCAAATATAGGTCAGTGCAGAACAGGGATCAGCAGATTTGTTTGCAAAATCCAGGAGGAGAAACCCATGCAGTAGAGATCTCAATCCAAATTCATTTTTTTTTTCAAACTCTGATTTTTGAAATTTTTAAATCACAAAAATCTTGAAAATTTAGAGGAAAAATAGCAGCAACTAAAACTTGATGAGCTTCTACTGAAGTCTATGGAAGGTGTATTTTCAACATTCAAGCAATTTTATTCTTCATTCAAATTTATCTTTCCATGATGTAATGCAATCAGGCTTTCCTTTTCTGATTTTTTCTGCTTCTAGCTATTAAAGGAAAAACTTTAAATACAATAAATCAGTCTGAGAAGACTGATATATATATACACATACATACATATTGGGATCAAGTACAAGGTACTGTTTTATTATTACAGTGAAAAAGGAAATAATTTTTAATATTGTGAATTATTTGAACAAAATAAATTCTATGGAAGGCCTTTCTGTAGTTCAGAGCTTTCAACAGTTTCTGGATAAATGATCCCATACCTGTACAGCATGTCTTTTGTTTCCCTTGTTTCAATTATCTAAAAAGCTCTATAACATATCAAACGTACAGTTTCTTTTACTTAGGTAGCTTTTTTGATGCCATTATTATTAGCTTTGATTCTGACGCTAGCTAATTCGTATTATGGAGACATAAAAAAATTGCTTCAGTCTCAACTCCGTATTATTTTAAAGTAAAAGTAAAGGATATTGATCTAAATAAAGTCCTCTTACAATGATTAATTTTCAGTCCAGGGAACGTCTTATTTATATTGTGCTCTTCCATTCAATATAATATAAACAGTTTAACAATGTATTTAGCTGCCTAGGTTATCTAGTTCTTATTGTGACTGGATTGCTTCAGAAAGAAAAAAAAAATTGATAAAACCTGTAATGAGCAATTCCATAGGGAAATTCACTTATACATCATCTATTTCTATTGGAAAGGCATATTTGAACTCTAGGGCTACATGAATAATGAATACTAATAAAAATGTAAGGGAAATCAAATTTCAGAATCACTTAATTACTTCAAGATGGTACTACTGGGCTGGTTGTATTATTACTGTAGGAATAAAATGCATCAATTGTCACATGATTGTAACACGATCGCTGACAATACTATTCCTCATTACTTTAATGCTCATTTTATAGTCAGTCCTAAGAACCTGACTCCCAAGGTGTACATTAATATGTTTTGAAGTACTACCTGCAATAAGCATGATGTGTTGTTATTTATTGCATTTTCAGAAATGGACTCTGAATATTTAATCAAATCTTCCTACGAATAGATGATGCAGTGCTTGTACTTACCTTCCACTTATAGTAATTTCACTGATTCCATGATATCTGTGTCTGTAGTTAACAGCTTCAGCCTCAGACCCCTCAGAGTAATACTGGCTGAACAAGTGAATCCTCAGCTGGGAAACTTTAACAAATTCTTGAAGACTTTGCGTGTTGTAGAAGTCATTGTACCCTGGCCGATGGTTGGGCTCAGGGGTAAGGATACTAAGGGTCACATTTCCTCGAGAAAATGGTGTATACCTAAAGTTCCATAACATTAGAGAGTGTTGTTAGGAATCACATTTCAAACAATATATAGCAACGTACATACAGTATAAACCTATTCATCCTTTTAGTCAAACCTGCCTAATTTCTATTAGAGGTTATTATATCATCCCATATTTATTCTAACATAGTCATCATATCTTTGTCCCCTTAAAGTGGATGGTCACCTTCAGACAAATGTCCATGATATTAGTTCCATAATATTAGAGTGTTGTTAGGAATCACATTTCAATGCAAACCATATGAATATATGTAAACGTACATATTAACCTATCCATGTAGTTCAACCTTAAGTCAAACGTGCCTAATTTCTATTAGAGTTTATTATTTCATCCCCATATATATTATAACATAGTCATCATATCTCCTTCTCCTTGGATGGTCATCTTCAGACAAATGTCCAAATGTGTCCTAGGTCTTCCTTTATCAAGGAATCACATTCCTATTAATAGTATTAGTGGCTTAGATATTTTTACCTCCCAGGTGCATAACCTTCCATTTAAAAACACTGTAACTCAAATGTTTGATGCCTAGATTGTCCATCAGGTTCCCACTTCAGAATCCTGAATGGAATTAATTGACCTCCAAACAGGCTGCAAGCATATGTACATTACTTAAAATGGCCAAACGTTTTGGCAAAATCCAAGTAGATGTACTGCAACCCCAAAAATACTCTTCTCTAGATTAGAACATGTCTATTGCTTGTACATTACCTACACAACCCCCCATGTTCCTTTATGAATTCTAACTGACAAGGGACAGTCAGGTTTTCAAAACAGTCAGGCTTAAGAACTTAAGAAAGAATTACTTACAAAAACAGACCTATCAATGAAAAAGGATCAGCACAACCTATAGGTAACTTTTAGGGGCAGATTTATCAAATTTCAAGCTATTTTTTGTGTACTTCAACTAGGGAATAGTCCAAATTTGATCTCGACTTCGACCATTCACCATCTAAAACCTGACGATTTGCTGTTTTAGCCTATGGGGGACCTCCTAGAACCTATTTGGAGTCAATTGGTGGACTTTGAGAAATCAAAGTTTCATTCGGGAGAAACTTTGATTCGAATTAGATCGAATACGCTATTACTTCGATTTAAATTATTCAAATTCAGCTGAATATGGACCTATTCAATCATAAACGGACATATTCGGCCAAAAAAAACCCTTTGACTTAATTTTGGTTGGTCTTTTTGAATTTCGAAGTTTTTCAAATTTGAGCCTTGATAAATATGCCCCTTAATTTACACAGAATGTTTTAATCTTAAATCTTAGATTATATTATTTGATTTCATAGTGTAATCAGAGATTACTGCAACTAAGTTTCAAACTCTAAAAACTTTTTACCCTGTCTCAATGAGCTTAATAATAGTCATTTATTAACTGTGATCCAATACAGTATGTTAGTGCTTATACCTATTTCTTACTTTAATGCTGCTCTACTGGTTCATGCATGGGCCATATGTTATATTATGCAATTGATTGAGTCCACAGGCTGAATTGTATGACATTTTATGATCTGGCCATTCTCACAGATGATTGCCGAATGTTTAAAGCAAAGATCTTTCCTACTTCTGACATACTGTAGCATTGAGAAATAAAATTTACTGTGCCATCTGACTTCAACCCAGTGGGACAGTCTGCTGAACCAGCCCTCCAAGATTTTCATGCATACTGAGATTGGATAGTAAATTCAAAATTAACCATATCTACATTTATGGAAAATCTCAACAATTGCACTAGACTTAGATCAGAACAGGCTATAATATTACGCCTAAATAAATGTTGTTCTGTTTATGGGTGGAGCTGAACCATGGCAAGTAGATAAGGGGAAAGTCATGGGACTTGACTTTGTGGAATAGCCCTTACCTAATATATATTAGGTCAATCTTGTTCTACAACTAAGTTCCACTTCATCGACAACTAAACTAGCTGAAAAAATATGATAAAATGTTTAAATGATAAAATGTTGTTGCTTCACTTTATACATACAAATATTGTTTTATATTTTGCAAAAAAAATCTTGATCTGTGTGATTTATTTAAAAAACAAACAAGATATTCTAAATAGCTCACCCCGACACAATTAAATTAGTATTCCTAAAAGTTCCATTGATCTGAAAACTTAATCTCAGAATGGAGGGGTTTATAAACTGTAACAATCTAACTATTGACATGAAAGGTCCCAACTCACCAAACCCTCCATAAATTAATTAAGATCCATCTCGTTTGTGAAACAATTAAGCGCTAATGTCATTCACACTTTGGATGGATCCATAATGCAAAACTTGTTTGTTTGCGTTTAAAAGGAAAAAAAAATCTGGCGTCAATACTGGGTTTTATTTTCCATTCAAATATGTATTGATAGAGCCATCCATTTGGCTAAAAGTCATCATTCCTCTAAGTCCAACAATTCCGAAGTCTTATATATCCAAATGCATGTGATGCTTAGGAACGTGATGTGTTTATATGTGCTATTAACATGTTCTTCAAGCTCCCTTCTTTATGCTCAGAAGCAGTTGGGATCTCTTCCCTTAAACATCAGATATCAGATGAAAGCATGAAGTAACCTCTAATATTTCAGGTCATTTATTATCTCATATTTTACCACTGCCTAAATTGTTACATTTGGCTCAAATAATGACTTGTGAGATATTAGCACCTAAATGTTATTTGTACTTGAAATTATCTTAATGTTTTGGGTAGACGAAAAAAATGCAAATAAAGTACTGGTACTAGAATTGAAAGAGACCTGTAAGTTGCATGAAACAACAAGGCAATAGCCATCAAGACTACTTTCCACATACATTTTTTTATGTATTTATAATAACTGTTTAGGGATGAGAAACCTTTTTCACCTGGTACATTTTTGTTTTGGTTTTGATTTGGATTACTTGGGTTGTTACCGACATCTGGGGGCGGATTTATCAAGGGACAAATTTCGAATTGAAAATTTTCACCGAATTTGGCCATTGTACGATCTAAGTAAAATCGTTCGAACGATTTTAGCGTACGATAGATCGATTTTACTTTGATGTGTAAAGACTTAGAAAAATGGTCTAGGCTAACATAGCACTTCGGCAGGTTTAATTTGGTGAAGTATTGAAGTCTAAGTTCTTTTAAAGAGACAGTACTTAGATTATCGAATGGTCGAATATTCGAACGATTTTGAAGTCAAAGTTGAAGTCGTAGTAGCCTATTTGATGGTCGAAGTATCCAAAAAATAACTTCGAAATTTGAACTTTTTTAACTTTGAAAATCCACTCAAACCTTAGTAAATCTGCCCCCAGGCTGGTATACATTCCATGTCAATAGCCCCATTAAAAATATATTTACCAAGGTGTTTAATACTTATTTTCACTGCTTGTATTATACATGCAGAGATCAGGCGTCCCGACTATTTTTATCAACAAGCCTCATTGAAATGTAAAAAAGAGTTGGGGAGCTACACAAGTATCAAAAAAGTCCCTAGTGATGCACAGTTGCATCAAAAATGACCACCTGCTTTGAGGCCACTAAGAGCAACATCCAAGGTGTTGGTGAGCAACATGTTGCTCCCAAGACACTGGTTGGGGATCACTGCTATATATATAAGCTGTCTCTTTTCAGCATCCGTGACCCTGGATATAATTTAATATTAATAATACATCCCTTATATTGACTGATGATAGCTGCCAGCATGCTTTAACCCTTGATTAAAGCTTACTAAGTTATTGTTTAGATGCTTGTAATATATATATATATATATATATATATATATATATATATATATATATATATATATATATATATATATATATATATATATATATATATATATATTGTAATAATGCTTAAAGGCAATAAAAAATGGAATAAGAAAATACAGAAAGCAAGAAAGGCAGTTACAGTGGACAGTTTAATGGCTGAAGATGAACATTTTCAGTGTATATATCAACACTGGGCTGATTTTCATTTGCTTAGCAGTAACTAAAATTAGTCAAACAGTAAGTTCAGTCAGCTGCAGGCAGAACAAAAAAAGCAAACATTTGATTGGTAGGGTCAAGGTGCCATTTTTCCCAGTGTTGGGAAATGAGCCCCTTCACCCAATAATTCAGCTGGTGCACAAAATAATGCATCCTCGTGCAAATAACTTTCTTTACTGTCAAAGAAAATTGACTAGTATTTTTCAAAACTGTGTGAAACAAATTAAAAACACAAGAATTTCAAGAATTCATACCTAGGTAACTGCTGGCAATTGACAGAGTCTGGAAATTTCAAAACACCATTGTTCTCCATTTTGAAATATGAGCAGTCCTTAGAAAAATATTGCCAGTCTTCCCATGGAGAATCCCTGTCTTTCTTTTTCTGGATCTTTAATGCTTGTGGGAAAGGGCTATAAAACTGTATAATAACATAAAAAACCTAAAAGAAGATAAAAAAAAAATATTTTCAAATCAACATTCAACATATAATTCAACAGCATCAAATACAAAACTTGATTGGCACATGCATATTTCATCTGGATCTAGGAAATGACCAAAAATATCTTTCTTAAATACTTCAAAGCCACATGAAAAAATAGATATCTATCTAAATTGTTCAAATGCTTGGATTTGCCCAAATTACTGCAATAGATTCTTTCAGTTATCATTTAACAAGTAAAAATGGCACCTGATATTGTCCATTAACTAAGTCCAACGTAATAAAAATGCCTCTCTCAGTGTTTGAAGATGGAAGTAATGAAGAGATCCAGGTGGTTTCAAGATCATTGTCATTCATGTAAGACACAGGATGTGCATCGGGATTTACTCTTAAAATCTTATCTCTGGTTGAGCTCTCAACTCCATTTGGGATGCAAAACCTTTGAGCCAGTGGGTGTATGCGAGGATGACTGCTGGGGCAACGACATTCAGACTGAATATGTAAATATGGGAGCTCTTTAGAAAATACCTCCATAATTTCTCTGGAAAAAAAATTATAATTCATATTAACTCTATCTTCTTGGAAGAATTAACAAAAATGTAGGGCACGTGTGAAATAAAGATTAGTTATAATTAGGTGATGAGCAAAATATTTTGCCTAGTTTTGCCAAGAAAAATGGGCCACAGACAATAATGGATAGTAAAAAAATGTTGAGTGGTTTTAAATACAGTATGTTGCACAATAAGAATAATTGTCATGCAAGAAAACGCCTATTGACTTCAATGCGTTTGGTACCTTTTTTGCAATTTTCCAAATTTTTGGCAAAACAAAACTGGTCTGATATCACTAGTTATCATTGATAGGGCCATTATCCTTTATATTATTTTCACACCACATTGGTCTAATTGAATTATTAAGGAGTGCAAATTTTGCATCTTCCACTTGAAATGATTGATGATTATTTGTTGATAAAATACCCCATTGTTCTCATTTGTCAGGCTACCAAACTACTCCTGTAGTATTATATTTATCTTACAAAGAGATGAAAGTGATGAAAAACGTTAGAATAAGTAGGTACAACCCTCTAAGAATACCATTAATGTTATATATAATACCAGATAACCACATCAGCATGGGTATTCCCCTGTATCAAGCACAACATATATACATAGAGATACCATAAAGCTATGCCAGCACGGGTATAAGCCTTATACATGAACAGCCCCTTAAATCAACTAGTAGCCTGTATGGAGACACAGCAAATATATATCTCAGCAATGACAATCCCCATAGGCTCAGCAAACCCAAGTCCTAAGCACTATTCTACAGGAGCAGCTCACTACGTTACTCAAGGCTTGTAAAGATAAAGAACTGATACCCACCAATATTAATTCTGATTCTCAACCCAAGTTAAATATATCAGATCTTTCATTTTTCAACCTGTAGACAATTCAAAATTAATTGTTGATTGGAACATTTTACCTGTTTGAAAGAGCCACCGAGTACACCCGAAAATCCTGCATTCTTCCAACAAATTGTTCCGACCCTGTTAAAATGTAAGGCAATTTGGAATGCAAATACAATTTCATGTGTAATTTAAATACCTTATTAGCTTCAAATTATTTTATCTTTCATGCTCTTCAAAACTTCGAAAATGTAATATCTGTCGCTTAATCCTCTGCTATAAAAGAATGATTTATAATATCTTAGAAGAACATTTGTACCATTCTTTATTCTGATTAGCAAGGTGGTATGGAGGCTGCCTCATTAAGCTCAAGTAATGAGCCAGTCCAAGTGCCACCTTTAATTAGTAAAGAGATAGGTACAATTGTTCTTTAAAGTTGCAATGTAAAGACAAAAAACAGTGCTGCCATTCTATTCATATATTAGACTTTATAGCATCATGAATTTTGTTGACCCAATTTATAAGTGTCGCTGGTAGTATGACATGTCCAAAAGTGAATAGGAAATGACTTGAATATAAAGGTAAACGAATGTAATACAAAATGAACAAAAAGTTGAGCTTTGTTGCCCCAATTTATAAGTGGTAGTGTGTGTAGTATGAGCAGTGTGCCTAGGCAGTAATGTATTCTTTAGTGTTGAAAATGAATACAAATGGATATACAGATGTTTGACAATAAATAACTCATCAACTTTATTAAAAATAAAAAGCAATATAACTATACCATTAACATTTTGTCCTAGTACAACAGAACTGTCGTCATCATCCAGTACAGAGTCAGTAAGGAGTCTTGATGCAAATGCATTCCCATCTTCCTCCAATCCATTGATAAAAAAACTAATCTTGATATGGTGCACCTGTCACAAATAGCACAAATGTTTATACATTATCACAAAATATATATTCTCTGGTACCTGACATCGTATTATAGACGTAAGCTTTGTTTCTTAAACACATTCCTTACATTGTTTCTAGTCCATTTGGGCAGCTGAATTACTAATCTGTTTGTGCTGAGCAACATGAGGGTTATACTCTAGTGATGTGCAAGTCGACAAAAAGTCTACCTGCACCCAACTTTAGTCCACCCATTCACCTAACCTGGCGTGCCTTGATATTTATAGACTCACGCCCACCCCTCTCAGATCTCATGCAAAGGGGTGGGGCATGCAGGAACAATTCTATATAAAATGCTCACTAGAAGCATAAGTGGGCATTATAAGGTCAGGGTTGGCACATGGAGAAGTTCGGCCTAAACCTGCCTACCTGCCTGATTGTTGAGTGCAGGTAAATTGATGTAAGAAAGCTCAAGTTCCTGCTCTTATTTTCTTGCATTTTTTTCTTAAGTGGGATTTTTTTGCTCCAGGTTTTAAGTGAAGACTCTTTAATTTTTTGAAAACACCCTGTTTTGTTCAATTGCACTTTTTTACATCAATTCTCTTGAACCTTAAGACCGATTGATAATAAATCAGTCACCTTAGAGGCAGATTTAAAAAAAAAAAAAAATTAGGATTTTCTCAGCAGCGAGTAACCCCTAATTTTTCTTAACATCTTTTGTTGCTACTGAGTTTATTCCTTACATTTATTAAACTCAAAATTGCCTTCACGATCATAAAATTAAAGTGAGAAAATGTATTTTCATGATTGTGTAGTTACATTTGAGTTGCATGAAGTTTCATAGTAATGCTTCCAAAATGTTTCCAAAACTCTTGAGTATTCTCAAGTAAATCAACTTATGGAAATATTTTAATTCAAACCCATGCAGAGGTGGTCATTGATTTAAACAGATATAGGGACCTGTGGTGAAAACCTCTAGTTGGTGAGAAGACACAAGCAAATATAATAAAGAATCAAAATATCTCAGAGGAAGAATTTTTTTCAGTAACATCAGAAGAAATCTCAACCAATTAGTAGCCAAAGGTGGTCTGTGACAATTTACTTTGTATTGTCACAAAGCTGAGTGCCCAGTAATAATGAGAACCCAGTAACATTGTTAACAACCAATAGTACATTTAGGGGCTGATTTACAGTACAAACAATTGCATTAAAAAATTTTCCAAGAATCTTTTAGAATTTGTAGTTTTCCTATTTGATTTCAAAAACTCAAAAAATAATTTGAATAGAAAACTTTGCCAGGTAAAAGTTGTTGAGGTCCTATAGAAGTCAGTGGGAGCTGCGCTGATTCTATTGAACTGTTTTAAATGAATTTGGACTTTTAGACTTTTTTCACTAGGAATAGACTGAAAAATGTTTAGAGGTATTCATTTTTTTTTCTTCGTTACTTTCCGTTCATACTTTTTTAATTTGGATTTTTTATTAAATGTCATGACATTTGTAGTTTTAGAGAAAGGGGGTTTAGTCGTGGTTTCAAAGACCTCTAAAACAACTAAAAGTTGACCTTTAATAAATAGACCTTCAAATCTAAATGGAATCCAGAAATTTCATTTTGAATTTAAACTGAGTTTTAATGATTATTATATATTTTACAACAACTTAAATGTGGTGAAACCAACTGAAGTCAACTGGACAAATCTAGCAGCAAAAAAAAATGTAGTGTGGCAAATAACATACATTTTTATACAACTTTTTTAAGGTTTTTTACCCCATCATTTTACACTCATACACATAGATCAAAATTCATTAGAAACCTTGATAACATGATTTTACATGGTGAACCATGGTAAATTTGGTAATGCTTAATGTATAATAATACCATTTATGACACAGATTGATATACATGCCCCTAAGAATAAACAGGAATTATTCTAGCACATCCAATTAGATCACTTATAGACTTTGCAACTGCTTCAGTGGATGAAAAGTGTTTACTGGAGACAAATCGTTCAGATGCAATAACCATTTACGCACAGAGGGGTGTAATATTCTTAAACATTGTTTCTGTAAAAATCAGAACATAAACATTCAACAGCCTAAGTACAACAGTTTTGCATATTTCTGCTCATGGAAATAAACACAAATTGCCTCCCGTTTCAAACCATGATTATCATCAGAGCCTCGGGCATTAACCACCCAGAATAAAAAAGCATGGATATATATTCGTGAAGGGGTGCAAAATTGCCCTTGAGAATTGTTATGTTACTGGAAGATTATGCTTTTTTTAAATAACATTTCATGTAGTAGTATTGCTTACCCTTGTACGAAATTGGGCATTTTCAAAGCTATTAACATACAGGAGTTACGAGCAAAGGGAGAAAAAATTAAATCTAACGGAACGTTATTTATTTGTTTAGGAAGTTAACCATTTCCATCACTATCAGTGTTTTTCTTTTTTTTCCAATTTGTGCAATCTCTATGCGTGAAATCGGTGTTGAATTTCATTATAAAAGCTTTTAAACATAACTAGCATGGACGGAATTGCATTTTTCCGCTTTTTTTTTTTTTTTTTACTGCCTGTTACTGTCATTCAGTTCTCGACTGTTATCATTATAAAAGATACAGCCATCCCACACTGTTATTTCCTAACATTATCTCGTGTTTTACAATGCCTCGGCGCAACGCGCAGACGTATGAAATATAACTCAGAGAAAGTTCTTAGTGGTATTAATGCATAAAAAAGAATGTGGTTCCATCTCTTCTGTCTCTGCCCAGCCAAAAGCTGACGAACAGCCAATTTTCCTTTATCACATTAGCACAGCCATGAGGGAAAACCATTTGTTCAAGTCAGCAACACTAAAGATACCATTACCAATCTA